>VXBL01001278.1:437182-476360 GCA_013400195.1 Aramus guarauna
TAAGGGGGGGGGGGGGGGGGGGGGGGGGGGCAATGTTAAATACTTTTGTTTTTTAAATAAGTGTCTTTCAACAGTTAGTGGAATATATTAACAAGAGGGAAAGAATCGAGCCTGATGCATTCAGTGTGCACCTGAATGATTTAGAGGAGGTTGTAGTGAGATGGGGGTCGGCCTCTTCTCCCTGGTAACAAGCGATAGGACCAGGGGGAGTGGTCTAAAGTTGTGCCAGGGCAGGTTTAGGTTAGACATTAGGAAAAATTTCTTCACAGAAAGGGTTTTCAGGCTCTGGAATGGGCTGCCCAGGGAGGTGGTTGAGTCCCCGTCCCTGGAGGTATTTAAAAGAAGGATAGATGAGGTACTTGAGGACATGGTTTAGTGGTGGGATGGCAAGGTTAGGTTAGTGGTTGGACTTGATGATCTTAAAGGTCTTTTCCAACCGAGATGATTCTAAGATAAAGCTCCATTGCTTTCATTTCCATGTCTCCAAGTAACACTAAACCATTTGGACCAGCAAACAGTATAGAATAAAAAGGATCAAAACTGGAGACATTTAAATGGAACCAATATATAATGAGTTTACACTTATGCAAGTTCTAAAATAAAGAGAACTTATAATAAAGAGAATACATTTAATAATGGTATGTTATAGAAGACACAATAGAAAATAAGCCAAAACATTACCAGCACAAAGTATGTATCTCATGGAAAAGCAAAATATTACGGTATGCCAAGATGACAAAAAAGTCATTCTTACTTTCAGCAAAGGAGCCAAAAGTTGAAGTAAATTCTTCACAAGGCCCAAAGGTAACTATGAAAATACTTCATAAACACCCTAAATGGAATATAAGAACCTCAGATCAGAAGAGCTATCCAAAAACTCCACCTCACCCCACTTCTAACCTGATTAAAAGCCCTAGCTCCTTATGTTTCCTGGCAAGAACTTTTTTCAGATGCCTACAGCTGTATTTCTGTACATTGCCAGGAGTTCTGCAGTTGGATTGGCACCCTATCTCTATCTCTCAGCTTTGGTTGTTTTTGATACAGAAGCTTGGCAGTTCTCTGCCTCTGTTCACTAAACTCTCTTGAGACTCTGTGTCTAAAATTGCACTGTGTCCAATTCAAAGCACAGAGGCCATGTAATACCAGCCTGATTCTGTAGGTACCTACCTAGAAAATGGAAAACTTCTCTATCATAAGCCAGAAGAAAGTGCTATGAATATATAACCTTCACATACAAGGAGAATGCCTGTAAGTATCAGGTTGAGAGCTTTTCTAAGTGCTGAAAAGCAGATGTCATCCTTCCTCACTTCTGAAAGAGAGAGACCTGTACAACCTGTGGGATGCAAAATGTATGAAGAAAAAATGGTGAAGGAAATCTCTCTCCTTAGTTAAAGGTAAGGCTAAAGCTTGCATTGTCTGTGTTGGATATTTAAGTGTCTCAAAGCCCTTAAAATCCTCAATAGCAGTTTGCTGGATCTCAAACTTTGTCTAAAGTTTCAGGTGCCTACAGTCAATGGTTATCTTATTGCTTAACCTATCGCTTCTGAAAGAACCTAATTTTAGATGCATAACCACATTCAGAAGCGTCTTTTTTGGAGAAATAGGTGCTGATCTCTACTTAAAGCTCTTCTGCACTCCAGATTTAGACTGACAACCATCTAAATACTAAAGAAATCAAAGATTTAGACTTACTGGGGTCTGCAGTTAATATGGAAGGCATAATATTGGTAGAAGGGCAGTCCCCATGATTAGCTAGGAAGTGGAAGACCTAGTGTTATGCGTCCTATGCCTTAGCCACTGTAGATTTGAACTTTCATGTCTTATGGTCCAGGAATCTATATGCCCCACTGGGCAAACAAAGATGATTTTCTGTTGAGATGGGAGTTCAACAGTCTTGTGAAGAGACAAAAACAACAATCAAAAGTGAATTGGAAAGTAACAGAGCTATTTCTTTGTCTCCTATACTTGGTACTCTGAAGTTTCCCTCCGCTGCTCTTCAATCTCAATAGCTCTTGCATTCCTGGTATATAGGGGCTTCATTTACAGGACTGAAGCAGTTCCCCATTCTTTTTTTTCATCAGGCTTCCATGTTAGTCTACCTAGTTAAGCTAAGACTGTTGAGGAGAAGTAGAAAGGAAAGTCAAATTTTCAACTAGAAAGAAGAGTCCCTGGGTTTTTTGCCCTACCTTCCTTAACTATCTGTAACTGTCTGATGTTCACAGTCCAAAGAGGAGTACTGAAGAACTTTCACCATTTAATCAAATGCCATGACATTTAACGTACGCAGACATGTTCAGACAGACCTACTATTGTTCTACTCATACTCTGAGCTGGTCAGAACTAGAAACTGCCGAGCCACACTGGGCTGGTACTGTGCCAAAGCTAACAAGCCATGGGCTTACCAGGTCAGGCATAGTGCCACAGCAAATCCTTTATTTTTATGGGTCAGAATAGTTTCATGTAGCCAGCTTCAGAGCTAACACAGAGAAACCTGAATCTATTTCTTCATGTGCATGGAGATATGTTCAGGAACATAGTTTCTTCCTGGACCATTTCTTTCTGTCTGGGCCCAAGAATTTTCTGCCACAGGACACAAAATGGCCCAACTCCAAAAGCAGTGATGGTGGATACTTCTTTCCAAGATACTATGGGGACATGTTACACTGCAATATCCAGCAACTGCTAAGGACCTGGACTTCATTCAGTTCTCCCACTCCTTGATGGGACCCCATTGCCACCTCTTATGTAGAGGACTGGCATCTTTTCACAGAAAGCATAGCTGTCTGAGTCAGCATTGTGAATCTGTTCAGGAAACCAGGTGCAATATGGATTTATGCTGCATCTGTGAGCTTGACTATATTATTTTCTTATTCTGGATTTTGACCTCATGATGCTGTTTCAAAACAATTTATAAGTCAATCTAAATCACTTCTGATTTAGAGTGGATTCCCATACTCCTTCTCATATAATTCTTTCTCTCTGCATTGACAACTGCTCCACAGCTGAAGTGAGACAGCCCATGGAGCTAAAACAACAGATATATTTTCACAAAGATAATTTTACATGATGCTAGCACCCTGACATGGTTTGCCAGTTTCAGCTATGCTCCAATGTCAGGGAAGACCAGGAAAGAGAGTACAAGTGGCTATGTTGAGGGGGCAAGGTGGTCTCACAACAGCAGCTTAGGTTGGCTTTAAAAGTTTTGGAACACTAAAAAAGGTGCGCTCATACTTAATTTCAGACATCTCAATTAAATCGTTAAATTATTAAATCATTCTCTTCAGACAACAAGAAAAACAACACAGATAAACAGGCACTTCAACACAGCTATTCAGAACAGCAGCCAGATATGTAGGCCTTGAATTGTCTTTTGGAAAAACCCATCTCTTCATGAAATCTAGGAAATCAAGACTCCTAATGTAACTACCTAGGTAAGGAGCTTAGAATTGGAGACCGTGAGAGTTTGCATGGTCACACTGAATGTCAACTGTCAGTGACAAAAAGCGGGTTATAAATTAAGGCCTCTGTCCATGGAGAAGACACGAGCAATAGATGACTAAGAATGAAAAGGAAAGGAGAAAGAGGATATTTAAACTAATTTGTCATTCCAGTAGGCCAGAATTCCCATGCCATTCAGCCATCTTTCTTATTTTCTTTCAAAAACATTGGTCTACACGGAAAAAAAGTCTGAAAACAAAATACTTCCCCTAGTGAGAAGAAAATCTGAATAGTGATTCACGCTACTGAGCATACCTATCAACTGGTTGAAGTATGTAATGATGACTGTCTGTGTAGCCATCAAAGAGCATTTATGCGCCTGCATTTTGACTTTGACACTGATGGGCAATGCAAGGGGGGATATGTATGTATGAGATTGCTGCATGGCCAATCTTCATTATTTTCTTGATTCGCTGACTCACTACTGAGATTTGCCTCTTACCACTTAAAAGATTTTCTGCAGTATGATTGTCAGTGAGAGGGGGATTATTTTTTAGCTAAAGCACTCATTTGCAGCAATCAGGGAAAGAAAAGCAGCCATAGTAAACAGAGCTAGGAGATATGACCTTAAATATCTTGTTAGTACTCACAAAATCCTGGAACAGAATATCTGCAGCACAGTGCAGAGGGCAGGGCCAGGTCTCCCAAATTTTAATGGCAGCTGAAAGGAAAACGTTTTTGTCTTTATTTTATGTGATTTTGTGTTCATCCCAGGTTTAACTGAAAAAATAAATGTTGCTTACAAGAGACTTTCCATGGGTCAATAATTGCAAATAGATTATCTAACCACAAATAAAATGTTTTAGTTAGAGCCTTTCTTTAATATGAGAAGTTTGCATAACCCTGTAACCACTATGACTGCTATGGTTACTGCTATAGAACAATAAATAATACAAGGCAGGGGCTCATCTCTGGCTCAGCAGAGTTCACATCCCTGCAATTAAACTCTTCTACTGTTCAAACCCCACCACTAGTTGGTGCAACTTACCTTGTTGTGGTGCAGTGGCTCGTGTGCCTTGTCGGGCCAGACTAAAATGTTGCCCCCTGGCCCTCCAGGTTGGGGGTTTTGTTTTGGGCTAACAACCCAATCATGTGAAAAACAAAATCTGTTACAGAAATTGCAACAACACTATCCCACCAGGTTTGGTGGCATAGTGTTGTTGCAGCCCTATGCTCCTTGAGGAGTAACAAGGACCAAACAACAACAACTGTTCAACCCAGAAAGGCTTCATTCAAATGGCACATCAGGAGTGGTTTCTAGCCCATACTAACCTCCAAACTGTACTTGGGTACTGCCTGGGAAACTAGTCATTGACATGAGTCAAAACTATGCCAGAAACCATGCTAACAATTTGAAAGTTGTATAGCAATGCCAGTTCCTGTGGGTTTTTTTTGTTTGTTTGTTTGTTTGTTTTTTAATTAACTAGTGTAGCCATAGCCTATAAGATAAAGAACATGCCCAAATCCACACATTCACATATTCCATCTACTTTTTGGATATAGCTCAGTGATAGTTTCTCATTTTGTTTAGTCAAAGGAGGATATCTGCTGGCAGAGGTGCAGCAGACTAAATCCTTTAAACAATAACAGTTTGGATTTACACTGAGACATTTATCAGCTTAACTTTCATTCCACTGACTTTGAGAGTATGTGAGAATCAGCCTAAATTTGGGGTTGAAAGTGGGTTCACACCTACATTTAATGACATTAGAGATAATGCTTGGATTATTCATCTTGAGAAAACTAGAGGTGTTTACAGGGACTGATTTTTCTTCTTCTTTCACTAGATGTGTTGGGAAGGAAGAGGAAAGATATCTTCTATAGCTTTTGGCAGCAGGTTTCATAGTAATAGAGGACAGGTATACTGTGGGAACTTTTAATGTGTTAATACCAGTCAGGATTTGAGTCCATCCTCCTTAGCGATAATATTGCTATGTGAACCAACAACGTTCATTATCTGCAGGAAGTTGTTGAGGTGCCATGTGTATTTGTCACTAGGGAATTTTCTGAGCAAAACTTCTATAAATGCTTATGAAATCTGTTCTGAATTGCAAAATGCCAAACATCAAATACATCTCAGTCTTTGAAAGGAGAGTGCAGGTTTGGATACCATTGAGAGTTGCAGAGACACAGGACATTATCCCTTAGTCAGTAGTAATCAGCCTTTCCAATTGGGTAACACAAGCAACATACATACCCAAACTGTTGAAACTTATACAGTTATCCTCCTACAAGCCACACACAGTGTTGAAGTTCGCATGGTTATGCTCCCAGAAGCTGCACAATGTGGCTACACTGACTTCTTAGACTCTCGCTAGAATAATTTTAAAAATTGCTGGTTCTTGCAGGCATTTTGTGCGTTCTGCTCTTATCTTTTCAAGCCCTTTTGTTGCTTTCATGTTCCTTTAATCTTGGTTTAATTGCTTTAATCTTGGTTTAATCCATTTGACCATGGATTTCTGTTTGCCTTGCCCTTTCTTAGCCTTATGCAGATATTTTAACAGGTTTATTTCCTTACTCTTTTTTCTTTTCTTTAGTCTTCTGTTAGATGCTTTGGTGTCAGATGAATTCATTTAGTTAAGTCATTGCATTGTGTTTTATTTTCACATATGAAGTATGTAGTTTTTAAAGTCTATATGGTTTGGATACTTAGCCACTAGCACAAAAGACAAAAGCTTTAACAGTATTTCTTTGCAGGAGACATTTAATATTTTTTATACTCCCTTGGGAAGAAGAAAACCATCAGAGATGATAAGATGGATACATGTATGATGTACAAAAACTTATGGCAGAACATCAAATCACAGATAATGGTTAAAAAGAATCCTGCAGGAAAGGTTTAGTTCAGCCAACATGTTTCCTTCTGAAAGTGATTCAGAACTGTTTTGTACTGTGACTTAAAAATATTTTAAAGATTTGAGTATAATAAGATGCCTTCGTGCAGTTGGAGACTAAGTGTAGAACCTCTGGGTCTCAGGAGCTATTGTTGCTACTGTTTCAGCAAAACCACGGTACAACATATGTATACTTCTCCAGATCTCCTATTTCTGCATGTGGCAAAGTACTGGTAACCATAAATTTGTTTCTAAAAATCATGTCTCTGCAGTAAGTAGGCACCAAGCAGGTTTTCATCAGGGCTCGTTAGTTCTGAGTGAGTCTCCTGCTATGACTTAAAATATGGACAGAATGAGTTTGTGCCAACTCAAAGTTTAGGCAAGGTAAACTCATATTGCCTCTAAGACTGTGTACAGCAGGCTTGCATCTGCCTACAGCAGAAATACTGTAGACCTGTGTTCAGGGCTCAGGATGTTAAAAGTGAATAGAGAGTCCCTAAGAATATATGGGAATTGCAAAAAGAAAAATACAGGAATTAAATATAGCTGCATGACAAACTAGAGGAAAGGACATCCAGCTGCATTATTTGTTTTTCAAGGAAAGTGGAGAGAGATGACATTGTTCATTCTTTATCAAAAAAATCCTACTTCTATATACAGAGAAGTTTTTGAGACTTTCAGATATCTAACTTCTCACGCTGAACTGAGAAAGCTCAAAAAAGAATGATCCTGCCCTATCGATATTTTACCTATTTTATCTATTTATTGATGCAAAGTTTATTTCAGTGAAAGTCTTTTTGGGGTTAGGGGGCAGTGGAAGGGGTGAAACAATAACAAAAAGCAAAGATTTGATCTATTTGGCTTTGGCATTCTGTGAACTAAAGACACAGCCCCTGCTCTCCAGTCTCTCTGCTTTCTTTCATTTCTACGCTTATAATTTTACTAACCTGACAAGTCATATGTAAATGGCCAGTTTTAACCCACTTGGTGACAAAGGGTTCTTATCCCTGTTTTCCTAAAATTCCTAAGTCTCTTTTTCATTCAGGCTTTATTTGATGCAGGAAATGAGTTGTATTGAGATCTACATTAAATGTTAGAAGAGCTAGGACTGCAGCTCTTCTCGTATAATGTTTGGCTTAGGCAAGGTAGCAGCACTAGAACATCTCAGAGCCCCGGTCTCTTCAGATGGCCCCAGCTGCCAATGGGTGACCCTTTGCGAGGGCTAGTTTTCAAGCTGAGACAAGCCACAGCGTCTCACTTCAGGATTCCTACCCTCAATGACACAACTGTGTCCATGTTGCTATCGGTGATAGCTAGTCTCACCTACATACCAAGGGATATCAGGAAGCTGGTCTCAAGCTTTAAGTGACTCAGAGAATCTGTGGGGGTTTTGCAGGCCCATTATTTTGTTCATTTGGGATGAGGTTTTATGTCAAGATAAAGTAGGGCACAGCAGAGGCGATCAGGAGAAGGAGCTGCACCCCCCTGATCTGCTCTGCTCCAGAGACCACTACAGTCCTTCACTGCAACTTCAAGAAGCCAGAAACACCTGCAGGTTCTGATGCCAACTTCTTTCAAGCTGCTGAATTACTTTAGTTCAAAATTCCCTGTAGCAAGAGAGACACACTCTTTCCAGTCCTAAAGTTTCTCCTGCCACTTCAGCCAGGGCCTCTTTGAGGATCTACCAGCAGACTCTAAAACTATCACATGCTCTGTCTGCCCTAGAAGACTTCTCACGCCTGGTCCTTGTGCAGACTGATCAGGTCCTCCACACTGAGTGAAACACTCAGGCCATCAGCTTCTGCCTTACATCCACCCACTTGCACAGCACTGCATTCTCCTGCCCACTCCAGAAGCTCGATCCCGAGATGTAGATATCAGGCCTGGTCCTGACCAGTAGCTTAGCACTGAGGGACCTATGTGGAAAGAAAAGCAGGCATTCTTTAATGCCTGTTAAAAAAAAAAAAAAAGCACCACTTTCCTCTACAAGTTCTGAAACCTGCTTGTCCCTCACATTGTTCAATGCACACATCTCACTTCGGTCTGTTAGGATTCCCAGGCTGAGGCAGAACAGAGTTGAGAAGTGTGTCAGTATGATTTCTCAGCAATGTGCACTGGCCACGGCAAGACATAGGATCCACTCATAGGTTTTTAAACTTAAATCACAGCTGTTGCCTCAAAACTTCAACAAAATTTCTTGTCTTACAATTCTCTAGTCATATATAACTTCTTTCTTAAAGAATATGAACACAGCACTCACCCCCTTCCAGCGCTTCCAGTTGCTTTATTTATGTTTTCTTTAGCTGCTTTGCTTTTTAATTGCTTCAGTGCTCTGAGTGGGTGAATGCCATCAGGCCCTAGTGACTTACTGCTGTTTTGCTTCCTGTGCTCAGCTAACAACTCTTGCATGGATACTTCTATCTTTGTTCATGTTTCACCTTGACTGCCCATGAAAAATAACTTCTGAAAGAGGAATTTCCTTACCATTAAGAGTAAAGACTGATATAAAGATCCGTTTAGTTTCCCTACAGTTTATTTTGTTTAATTTCTCTTTTAGCTACTTGGTGATGAAACAGACCCTCATACTTATATCTGACTTCAGTCTGAAATATTTACTGAGTGTTGGGATATCTTAACATCTTTAACTGTTCCTTTTTCACAATTCCTCTTTATCCCCACCTCCATCACTAGGTGAGAATAGTGCTACCATGCCACTTAATGTGTGCAATGTCAAAATAGGATTTCTGGAAAAGAAAAGTAAACCTTCATTCCACTGAAATCAATAAAAAATATTTAATCTCCAATGAAAAATATGTTTTTCAGGCAGTAAAAATTTAACTTTCCATATTTAATTACTATTTATGCATAGAGGTGTATTGGGTTTGTGTGGAAAGGTTTAGGTAGCGGGGGGGCTACAGGGATGTCTTCTGTGAGAAGCTGCTAGAAGCTTCCCCTGTGTCTGACAGACGAGGGGACCCGCTGCTGGCCAAGGCTGGCCAAGGCTGAGCCAATCAGCAACAGTGGTAGCACCTCTGGGATAACATATTTAAGAAGGGAAAAAAACTTAAGGGGAGCTTTTGCAGCCAGAGGGAGAAGTGAGAAGATGTAAGAAACTCTGCAAACACCAAGGTTAGTGCAGGAGGAGGGGGAGGAGGTGCTCCAGGCACTANGTCATGAGTAAAGCGAAGCCTGGGAAGAAGGGAGGGGTGTGGGGAGGTGTTTTAAGATTTGATTTTATTTTTCATTGCTCTACCCTGTTTTGTATGGTAATAAATTAGATGAATTTTTCTCTAAGTTCAGTTTGTTTTGCCCGTGATGACAATTAGTGAGTGATCTCTCCCTGTCCTTGTCTTGACCCACAAGCCTTTCATTATACCTTTTCTCCCCTGTCTAGTTAAGGAGGGGGAATGATAGAGCAGCACTGGTGGGCACCTGGCTCCCAGCCAGGGTCAGCCCCCCACGAGAGGGAAAGGAAAGGAAGACTGACAGCTAGATGATCCAAGAATCAAAAAAATGTCTACTAGAAAAAAAGGCACAAGTTACCCAAAATCTGTAGATGTTGCATACACAATACCTAGAAATATTGACCCAGCAATATTTTGTAGTTCCTTTGCTTTAAGATCTATACCCTTCTTACAGATAAGGTTGGTGAAATCTACCCAGTACTTACCCAGCACAAAAAAATATTACTCAGGATTTAATAGCCCCAGTTTTAAGCACAAGCCTATCTTTACATGTCACCTTTAGCTGGGCTGTGATCGGGATGTTGAGATTTTATAGAAAGACAGCTGCTGCAAAAAAATCCTGTGGCATACAGCATGTACCAGACACAAATATTTGTGAGGTTATACCCATATAACTCTTTTCCTTTCCCATCTTACTTCTTCCCTTGCTTTTCTCCAAGAAATCAGTGTCTAGTTTCAATTCAGTTTATCAGATGTGAGCTTTGATGTGCTTGATAAGTCCAAGCTTTAGTTTCCATGGTAAAAGTCATCCCACTTGGTTCTGAGATTTTTTATTAACCTTAGCTGGTGAAGAGAATTGCACTTAATAATCTGTTTTCTTTTTGAAGAACTAGTTCATTAAAACATGGAGAGTTTTTATTAATAAATGGAAACACTGAATTATGTCTGCCTGCTGATGTAAAACTCTAAAGTAAGACTTCAGTGGGCACAAATCAAATTCAAACTGGATCCTTCCTGCCTTAAAAGCATTTGTAGGATTTTGCAGTTCCCTGATCATTTGGTGTGCCTCCTGGATGCAATTGCTGCTCCTGCAGGAGAATTTCAGGAATTATTTTCTCTTGAGATACCTTATAAGGAGAAATTTAGAAATGATTTTATCTTGGACTTTTTGTAAGGCAATTAAATGTGAAGAAAGTTAATAGCAAACCCAAACCTTTTAGATATGATTATGAAAATAGCTACTTAGCTGAATTTTATTGTTGCATAATTGTTTACATGCAAAAGGAATATCATAGTTGCTTTGTGTGATACCATAAGAGGAAACCAGTGAATGATAATGAATAAAAAATCTAGGTTTAATCATGAACACAAGACTCTTGATGTTCTTCTATAGTTTCATTGAAAATACAGATAACACTTTTCAAACATATAAACTTCTGCACCTATAAATTACAAATTATTATGTTCAATGTTACTTGATATTTTTGCAAATGTTAAATTTTTAAAATTTAGAACTGTTTCCTTCTCCTTCAGTCCAGCAGATTTTAACATTTCAAAGAATCTATATTTTAAATATAATTTCTCAATTGTAGAAATTAATCCTGAAAAACAGTAGTCTAATGCATGCTTTCGATAATGTGGAACATTAATATCTCCTCTCAGTCATCTTTCAGGGTAGTTGGCCAACTGAAAAAACTTGTGTACTGAAACTACAAAAAACTAATAAAATTAGTAAGTAGTGGATGAGATTAGGCAAGACTGTAGTGTGAAAAACAACTTTTAAGATCATGTGATTTCAGGACAGAAAACATTCAGTCCTGGCAGCAACAGTCTCTCTTACAACATCTCTGTGGACAGAGCTAGGAGGCCCACCCGCACAGTGGTTCCCTCTTTTAGACCTGTTCTCTGTTTTTTCAAAATTCCATTCTTCCACCCCGTGCTCTCAGCAGCTGCCTTTCTAGGGAGACTTCCAAGATGCCTACCTTTGCCACAGAAAGTCCAGCATTCAGAGCCGTGCCCAGGTTAGTATGCAAACTGGACTACTAAAGACTAAGTTTGTCTAAATCAACAATATGTGGACAAAGCCTTTTTCACAAGAAATATCTACATCTCTGTAAGAGTAAGACTATTGATTTTGTTAAAAGAAAGGACTGACAAATTTATTAGTAATACTTTCCTGCGAAAAGGTCCAGGTATTGTGCCTGACCAGTTCTGCTTCACTACATTAGCAGCTATCTATCTTCTGCTAAATGCTGTGTGACTCTAGAAATGAATCCTGGCAACTTGGCTGGTACTGCTTGTGAAAGGGATTGCAACCAAACCTTGACTCCGAATTTTGCATAAATAACAAATCATCATATTGCTTGAAGCTTGGAGCTTTCTTTACTGCTCTGTTGAATAATTAATGATAAAGTCTGAAAGGGCAAGATTGGCTCTGCAAAGCACATTATCTGAAGCACATTTAGAAAAGGTTTTCTTTACTTTTATCCCAAAAAAGCAAATGCCTTTTGTTGTTCTGATGTTTTTGTTTTATTTGCCCTTTTCAGCCATTCTTAGATCATCAGTGCAAAGCATTTTGCTTTGTTTAAAAAAATGCTAATAAAAATATTGATATTTAGTTGAAATATATTGAATTTGCTGCTGAGGTAATTAGAGCAGTAGGGTTTAAAACTACAGTTGGTTTCACAGGATTTTGGGCTTTTGTTTTGGTTTGATTTCCATCTTACAGGAAATTATACTGCAGCCTGGAAAAGGAAACAACATCATGAGCTCTACTCAAGTTAAAACAGGTATATTAAACAGAGAAATAGATTATCCTATATTTATGGAGTAATAATATATAAGCTGGTGACAGTTAATCCACTCCAGTTGATTTGCCTATATATTTTTATCACTGGGAATCCTTTTAAAGAAGTGATCCTGACATTGAGAAGCTGATCTGCCACAGTAGGACAACTTGTCACCTCCGTGCCTAGCAAGATCATGGAGCAGATCCTCCTGGAAACTATGATCAGGCACATGGAAAATAGAGACGTGATTGGTGACAGCCAATATGGCTTCACTAAGGGCAAATTGTACTTGACAAATTTGATGGCTTTCTGTGATGGGGTTACAGTTTTGGTGGACAAGGGAAGAGTGACAGATGTCATCTACCTGGACTTATGCAAGGCATTTGACACTGTCCCACATGACATCCTTGTCTCTAAATTGGAGAGACATGGACTCGATTGATGGGCCACTCTGTGGATAAGGAATTGGCTGGACATTCGCACTCAGAGAGTTGTGGTCAACGGCTCAATGTCCAAGTGGAGATCAGTGACAAGTGGTGCACCTCAGCGGTTGATACTGGGACCAGCACTAACATCTTTGTTGGTGACATGGACAGCGGGATGGAGTGCACCCTCAGCAAGTTTGCTGATGACACCAAGCTGTGTGGTGTGGTCGACATGCTGGAGGGAAGGGATGCCATCCAGAGGGACCTTGACAGGCTTAAGAGGTGGGCCTGTGCAAACTGCATGAAATTCAACAAAGTCAAGTGCAAGGTCCTGCATGTGGGTCAATGCAATCCCAAGCACAACTACAGGCTGGGCGGGCAATGGTTTGAGAGCAGCCCTGAGGAGAAGGACTTGGGGGTATTGATTAATGAAAAGCTCAACATGAGCCGACAGTGTGCACTTGCAGCCCAGAAAACCAGCCGTGTGCTGGACTGCATCAAAAGAAGTGTGAGCAGCAGGTTGAGGGAGGTGATTCTGCCCCTCTACTCCGCTCTTGTGAGACCCCACCTGGAGTACTGCATCCAGCTCCGGGGACCTCACTAGAAGAAAGACATGGAGCTGTTGGAAAGAGTCCAGAGGAGGGCCACAAAGATGATCAGAGGGCTGGAGCACCTCTCCTATGAGGACAGGCTGAGAGAGTTGGGGTTGTTCAGCCTGGAGAAGAGGAGACTCTGGGGAGATCTAATTGCAGCCTTCCAGTACCTGAATGGACCTACAGGAAAGCTGGAGAGAGACTGTTTATCAGGGAATGTAGTGATAGGACAAGGGGTAATGGGTTTAAGCTGAAGGAGGGTCGATTTAGATTAGATGTTAGGAAGAAATTCTGTACTGTTAGAGTGGTGAGGCACTGGAAAAGATTGCCCAGGAACAGTTTGCTTAAACACAACCCTGGAAGTGTTCAAGGCCAGGCTGGATGAAGCTTTGGGCAACCTGGTCTAGTGAAGGGTGTCCCTGCCCATGGCAGGGGGCTTAGAACTAGATGATCTTTGAGGTTCCTTTCAACCCAAACCTTTCTATGATTCTATGATTGTTCTTTGAAGGAAAGATGTGTTGTGCCTATGCCACCAGGGAATGATGTTTAAGTAAGTCTCATTATAACCAGCAATTCACAAGCAATCAAAAAATGGAGAGGCCAAACATGAGCTGAATTTATGTAGTATGAAAGTAGAGCATTCCAGCATGTCACTGTCATTGCAGGTGTTATGGGAGGTGTGTGAGCCATTCAGGTTCATAAAGTCAGAGGTGAGAAACTGTTTAGTCAGTGCAGATATGAGAGGTAAGGGACAGGTTCTCTGCAGCATGTAGGAAAAGAAGGATTACTCCTGTCCAGCTTCATGGAAAGAAGGATGCTATAAGGAAGCTATGTGATCCCTCAACACAAGGATGCTTTAAGTGCTTTGGAAGACTAAATTTAATGAAAACAATACAGTTAAATGGTCACACTGAATAGATATTTTGATCAATACTGTTCAAATAATATTATGGTTTATTGCCCTTCGCCTCATCATATAGCTGATGTTTGGCATGTTGCCACACAATTTGCAACAGAAGATGAGATTGGGGCCAGATAGAAGTATAGTTTTTGCATAGTTTATATTGATAAAGAACATACAGCACTTCTGTTTACCTGAGCACAATCACAAAACAATAGCAGTCTTTATCTTTAAATATCTTTTACTTGTTTCCAGGCAGACCAGTTTTCCAAGAGCTCTGTTTCAGGTACAGTTATATCCCAGGCTTTCTCATCTTCTTCCACTTTTCATTGTTCCAAGTCAGTATTTTGTTTCTGACACATTCACTTTTTACACTAGTCAGTGCAGTGATATACTGGACACACAGTACACACAGTTTAGTTGCTGACTGTCTTTAGATGCAGTAGAAGCTGCAATTTTAGTAGCTTGCAAGCGAATCTAAATAGTTTGCTCTAGCAAAATTTTGCCATTTCATCTTGCTGTCCCTGGTTATGCATTTCAGACTCTTCCGTGCACTGTCTCCAGTGCCTGTTGGGCCCTGTGTTCATCACAGTAAGTCAGCACAAAACAAACCCTACAGTAAAGGCAAGTGTTTTCTGTTGATTTGGCATTATGCATCAGCTCAGCTGGAGCAGGCCCAAGAAGGGCTGATGGAAGGAGTGGGAGACCCTGGCAGGCAGCAGTTTAGGTTGCCACTGGGCAAACCCTTTCGTGTCTCCCACAGCTGCTTCTCCACAGTATCTGCACCTGTCTCATAAAATAGACTTTCCACTTAAGATAAACAAAAAGTGGCTAGTGTATCAGTCAGCTTTTGCTCTGTCTATCTTTACCCACAAACTGAAGACACACCTGATGGCAGTCATTAATACTAGCATTGTAGCACCTTTTTATACTTTAACAGTATTGTCAACAACTGGAAATATAATGCATTGCTTAACTAGAAATTATATTCATTCACTTAAGACTATCCAAGAAGAGTATCAGGATAACAGAACTCCAATCACAGTGTAATAGCAGAACCTATATAATGTCCTGAAGCAAGATGAATGGTTAATATGAAGACAAACAGCTAGTTTGTAGTGTTGCAAGCTTTCATAAAAATGGATAGGGGCTATCTTACATTGCCAACAAAACCTTCAATACTTCACTTAGCAGTATCATCTTCTGAAGAAGGATGTCTTTGTCAGGTCAATGGTGAAATGAGTTCAGGAGGAGGAGTAACAGGAGGAGGGGGATGACCCCCTAAATTTGGGATAGCAGAAGTCCCAGATTAATAGTCCTAGGTGATATTGTTGCAGGGCAGAGCAGTATGTAGCTAGGGAGGTCTAGGGTCACTGATTAAGTGGTAAAGAACAGCAGGGACAGGTCTGCAAACTGTGTTGGGGAAAGGTCTGTTGGGATGACGTGATATGATATAAAAGGTACTTGATCATTTATGGGTGGTTAAGAAACAGCACAGGAAATGGGAAATTTAGTACATCTCCCATCTGTTGTTTTTGGACGATTCTGTATTCTCCTCCTGTCCCTTTGCTGAGGATAAATAGACTGTACTTTTCACATAAAGAAACCTGTTCTGCTCCTGCTACTGTCTGTTATAAGGGCAGTTTGAGAATCCTTTAAAGAAAGCAATTAGAGTGCTAGTGCTTTTCCTGACTCTCTCAACTCTCCGTCAAACAGAAAATTATATTCGCTTCTTGTAGATTCTCTTCACTTAAAATTAATAAAGAGAAAAAAAGAAATTGTTCTCACAGCATGGCTGTTATGACAGCTGGAAATTCATAACTTATCTAGTCACCTTTAAATTTGCTCTGAAGGAAGGATTAAATGAAGTTTTTTTAATGTGTATACTTAAGCCTATCCAGATCCCCAGCCTTTCACCATTTGGTGTTTTTAATGGATGGCTCAAACTCATGTGGCCACAGTGGGGTTTTAAACAACTCAGGTTTTGGAAGAATCAACAACTTTAAACACTTGGCACAGCTGTCATTAACTTCTCTGGATTGTGTTTAGTTGCATCAAGTTTCTCCCAGAAATTGCAGCATTCTTTCATTATTTCCTGAAATTTAGTAATTATGGTTGCACTGCTGGTATTTTAAGGCACACAACAATAACCAGGCTGAAGATGCCTGATGAGTCAAGCACTTCTTCAAGCCTGTTCTTCACTATTGATTTAAAAATAGCATTTTGTTTTAGATATAAAAATGTAAGGGTTTCTTTCTCTGTGTGTTGAACAGTAATTGTGAATTAGAGCATTTTCTGGCTACTTCATTCTGGAAGAGTCTGTAAAGTACCTCTGGGTTCCTGGTTTTAGTTTCTTTTATAATTTACTTTGTTTTGACATTTTCTTTCCTCTTGTGATTTGAATACAATATTATATAGCTTTTCTGTATGGTTTTCATAGCTTCTCATAACAACGAGAGAGACATTTCCTCCATTGTGTTTGCTTCCAAATACATTTCAGTTGTTTCGTTTGTATAATGTTCTTACAGAAGCAGGTTATTAAACCTCCACTGGGAGGAATATAGAGGATGAGTTTCTAGTCCTTTGTTCATGAATTTAGACACATGATCTTTCAAGACTGCATTACCTACACTTCGGTAAGGTGTATTATTTAATAGATATTTGGGGACAAAACCAGTCCCTTTTCTCTTCCATTTTTTTCCCCCAATCAGTTACATCAAAATGATAATAAAAATATTTCTGGCTGGTTTTCTTCTCATTTATACCTGTTTTTATCTACAGTACTCCCAGTTTACATCAAAGCAAGCATGAAATGCATTTAATAGTTTTCAATGACTGCCAGGCTCACATTTTAGATCCAAGAAAAAATTACATAAAGACTTCAGTTTATCGCACAACAGTGTGGCTAGAGAGTGCCTTCAGCTGCTCAGAGATGATTATAATACAGGGCAGTGATGCCTTAGCTCTACTCTATAGGTTCCTTGTTCACCTCCTACTTTAGAGAGTTCTAGCATACAATGGGACACTTTTATTGGTAATACAGTTAAACTACATTGTCCAAGGATAAGCAGCTCAAGAAATAATACTGCCAGAGCATTATAAAGACCTATCATAGAGGCAGGGCAATCATAATGCATATGGAGAACCACTGTTAATTATTCTATAGATTGTTTTCTAGGGCAACATAGGAAAGTTAGTTGAATCAAATAGAGAAATGTTCCTCTTTCCTTAGCATTTGAATACATAACTGGAATGAGCTGCTATTATTAATGCATAGAGTCAGTTTGGACTAGTCAGATGCCTTTACATGAGATTTTAAGGGATACATTTTTTCAACCATTTGATGACATTTATTGAAACAGGCCCATCAGAGAGTCTATGTTTTCTGATGCCTTCTACTGGAAGCAGCAAATAAATGAGGGAAAAGAAATCAGAACACTAAACAGCAGAGAGTCTCTATGATAAAGAAAAAAAATCCAAAATCTAGAAGAAATGTCCTTTCTCCATCCCTAAAACATGGTAGAATAACAAAAGCAACAGAGGAAGGGGATTGGTACTTAAGGAGGTACAAGCATGGCAGAAACAGGTAAGTAAGTAGGATTGCTACACAGCTGAGCTCTGAATTTGTATGTTTCCCTAAAGAGCTTCAGATGCTGCACTGAGAATAACCCTGAAATAACTGTGAAAGCCCAGAAGATGCTTCGCGTTCCTAGGAAATCTTGACCATGCCAATGAAGTTAAGAGCAGGCAAACACATATTTTTCAGAATAGTCAGTTATTTCAACAGCTTTTGTGGAGAAAATGGACAGGCTACTGAAACTGAGTGAGTGCCTGGAGATGAAGAAAGAAGATCTAATGCAGGCTTTACAAAATGCAGAAACATCTAATAAGCCTATGAGGGGCATTCTGCATCATCAAGCAGGTTCAGTATCAACTCGTGTTTCCTCCCCCAGCAAGTATCACCTCTACCTCAGAGCTGTAAAAGAGTAGTGAAAAAGCTACTTTATTGCCCCTGCATCACTATAAATTCTGTAAGATAAGAAGTAGAAATTATTGAAAAAAAAAAGAGATGACATACTATTATCCATTATCTTCCTGACAACGGTTGCATAAGGAGACAAACTAGGGCTGTACTCTTCCTTCTTTTTCCCACTACTGAATGTGTATTGAGTGTTGGTGTCTAGGTGTTGCCTGTGGGGGTCTGTAGGGTCACCTCTGTGAAAAGAGGTCAGGGCTGCCCTGTGCGGGACACAGCTCGCTCCTGCTACTCCAATAGACCCACTGCAGCACACAGCTGAGCCAAGTGGATGGCACCTCCGGGAAAACGTATTTAAGAGAGGGTAAAAACATCACACAAGCAGAAGAGTGAGAAAAAATAGTGAGAAACAGTCCTGCAAGTACCAGGGTCAGAGAAGAAAGGGGTGAAGGAGATGCTCCAGACACTAGAGCAGCTCCTGCAGCCTGTGCAGAGACCATGGTGGAGCTGGTTCATAGTTCCTGAAAGGATCTGCAGCCTGTGGGAATGACCCACTTTGGAGAGGTTCGTCAAGGACTGCATCCCATAGGAGGGACCCCACATTGGAGGCACCCCACATTGGAGCAAGGAAAAAGTATGAGGAGGAAAGAGCATTGGAGAGGAGCTGTTATGGAGTGACCACAGCCCCCACTCCCCATCCATCCCCTTGCACTACTCGCAGGGAGGAGATAAAGGAGTCTGGAGTGAAGCTGAGCTTGGGAAAAAGGAGGGTGGGGGAAAAGTGTTATTTTAATTCTTTTCTTTGTTTCCCACTACCCAAATCCATCTTAATTGGCAGTAAATTAAACTAAACTAATCGTCCCCAAGTCAAGCCTATTTTGCTCACAACAGTAGTTGGTAAGTTGGTAAATGGTTGATCTCCCTCTCTATATGTCCATCCATGGACTGTTTTATACTCTGTTTTCCCCCTGCCTGGTTGATGAAGGAGAGTGAGTGAGCAGCTGGGTGGGTGTCTGGCTACTGGCAAAGGTTAATACACAGCACCATCAATATTTAAAAGTCCATTTGAAGCAGCAAACTGTTATTCAAAATGTCAGTTCTATTGTAGCACGCTTATAGAGGAATCAGTCAAGGCTTTCCCCTACATCAGCAAAGTCAATGCCTTTCATTGACCTCCACAGGATTATAGGACCTAGATCCTGCACTGTAATTTATTCTTAGAGATATATTATGCAAAATTGATGAGAAATGTATATAAACTTGCCCCAAATTTGGCCTAAGGGGCTCACATTTAGAAGGCTGATGAGCTGGAAAATACAAGCAAAGAAGAAAGGAGAATGAATATTCTTTTTTCTTCCTCCTGAAGGAATTTAAGAAAAATTCAAATTGCAAATTGAAAGGTTTTTATCAGTGGACTTGCCTTTGTTATTTGTATGCATTTATTTTATATGGAACTGAATAGTTTCTTCTGTACTTAATAAAAGGTGTATTTCTCTCCAAAGGAGAAAAACAAACAAACAAACAAAAAAAACCCACTGCTTCCTTTCACTCTGACACCTTCTCATTGTAATTTTAAAGAGAAATATACAGAAGAATGGCATTTTTGACAGCCTTTCTATGCAGAGCTAATAATGAAATAGCAGAGAATAGAAGAAGTCATTTCTCTGTACAGAATAGAAATAGTAGACTAGAGAGAGAAACAGATGGAAGAGTAAAATAATGCTTGGACTGCTGTCAGCAAAAGTGTTGTAGTTGGCTCCTTTCCTGTCCCTGAGGAAGTCCTATTGCTGGGATAGGCTCCTGCTGCCCAGCAGATGACATCAGTGCAATATGTTCCTGTGATGAACTGTGACTTCTGACTGTCACGCCGAGTATCTCACGGGACAGTAGTACTTTTATATGGACAATGATGAAGTCTGGACTTGAAAAGCAACTCCAAACAAATTCTGTTATAACTTTCAAGCACAGTAATAATTACCTCAGAAATACCACACAGAAATCATTGTTCTTATTTCTTTTAATGCTGATGGTAACCTGCCTTCTGCTTCTGTAGTTTTCAGTGACTATAAGCAGGACTTCAGCTTTTCTCAGCATCTCTCTGAGATGACTGTGATGAATTATATTCAGATCTTTTCTAAACTTCTATTAAGTTGACAATTAAAAGAGAACAATAAGCTATGTTTTCCTCCAAAAAGTTTCAGATGACACATATTTATCTTAACCTGGCCAATTGAGTCTCAATATTAAGAACGAACAACGTATTGCAAAGACAATTACCCTACTATAAAGATAACACAAAATCTTGAGATTTTGTGGATGAGCTGGGGAGGTAAAACGTCCTACACGTGTGTTTTAAATTACTCTTTGTGGCTGAGAGCAAACAAAACATTTTTGTGCCTGAAAAGTATGTTTCCATGACAAAATTGATCTCTATATAGTTTGCATTTTTAAAATTTCAATTCTTGAATTTTTTTTAAGAATCTTAGTTTCCCAATTCTGAATCTTGTGCAGATTACATATTAAAAAAAAAAAAAAAAAAAAAAAACAAGGAAAAAAAAAAAAAGAACAATCTCCAAGGTTACACAANAATAAAACCCATTTCTGCTTATATTTTAAATTATATGACCATTGGCATGATTTGGATTTACAAATTTTGAACACCCAAGGCTAATGATATCATAAGTCATGCATTTTAGAAAGGTTCAAAAATTGTTTCTTTTTCAGTTCATTGATTGTGGATTTTTTCCTCAGTCCAGTCAACACTGCAGTTAGTAAAAGAAATAAAATAAATTGCAAAATACCTTTTGCTATGCAAAGCCTGCAAATTTTACAAAATGCCTGATGTTAAAGCCTCTGTGCTTTATATGTCACAGTAATATCAATGGTCCAGTATTCATCCAAAAATTATTCATATAATAAATGAATACACTTCCTGGGTTAGACTCAGGAAAAAGTGATCAATTTCAAGATGTTGAAACCTGAAAATCAGGTTTATAAAAATAAAGATGAAGAAATAAATGGGAAGAGGAGAGAAAAAGTGAAAGCAAGATGACAAATGAGTGAAAAAATACAGTAAACAGAAAGAGAAACAAATTACACAGAGAAAAAAAAAAAAGTTCCATCTTTTAACTGCCATCGGGAAAGGAACATCAGGAAAAAGAACACTTTATTTGGCTAGTGTTCCTTGCTATTATTCAAAAGCAGAAGAGATGGGTATTTTTACAAGAATATGATAAAGTTCTTGGGGAGGAAGGAAATCCTGGGAAGTCTTCCAGACCACCCCCATACCCCCGTAATAAAAACTGTTTGTCTAGCCTGATCCTAATTACACCATTAATGTTTGTATCTTCCCCTAAGCAACCTCTTCCAGAGCTTCACCACACTTGCTGTGAAGCTTTGTGCAATATCTAAACTGAATCTTCTTTGATATAGATCTCTCCTCATCGTATTCCCTCGTCACATCCTACGGACACAAAGAACAGATTTCCTTTTCTTTGCAGCAGCCTTTTTGCATCCTTGAGAACAGGAATAATGCACCTCCCCAGTGTTTTTCTGAGCTAAACATTTACATTTCTCAAAATGTTTTCTTCATGTTTTCCAGGCCTAAGAACATTCTTGCAGCTTTCTGATTGATATATGTCTTATTTGCAATGTTGTGCCCCAAACTGAATAAGTAGTCTGTCTGAGGACTTAAAAATGCTGAGCAGAGAGAAAAGTATTACTTGATGTGTTTGGCAGCATCAGCTCCTCCTTTTGTCTCCCAGGGGCACAATGTATATTATGTAACACTACGTATTTTATTGTATTTGCGTTGTATCAAGCCATGGCTCAAATTCGGACTGTGATAAAATATAAAAGCTCAGACTGCAATTGCCTCTTATCCCTTTTTTGTTCCTGATATTGTATTGTCCTGATGATTCCCGCCTAAGTGCTGTTACTTTTATTGAACTGTATCCTTTTTTTCCAAATCATACTTCAGCTTGTCAAAATCATTTTGAACACATTCCTGTTCTCCAGTATACTTGCAGTTCTTCTTGTCATCTGCAAACTCAATAAGAATTTACTCGATTCCATCAACCAGATTACTAACAGAAATTTTAACAGCACTAGACCTTGGCTAGATCCCTGCAGAATCCCAGTCAATACATTTCTTCATTTTGTCAGTAGACCATTACTAGCTACTCTGAGAATGGTTTTCCAGCCAGCAGTAGTAGTTTAATGTTTATTTCATTTCATAAACAGCATATTTGAAGCTTCCCTTAAATCAAGCTGCATGGCATCTACTACTTCAGTTCATGATGCCTTTTATCTGTCAGAGAAGGATATTTAATTGTTTTGAAATAACTTATTCCTGACAAGTCCATATTGTTTGATTGCTGAGATACATGTGGGTAGTTCCTGTTAACCTGATCTTCCTTAAATTTTGCCCTGAGGTCAAGATGTTAATGACATAGTCATCCATGATGGAAATAGAGTTCATCAAGACAAAAGCTTCACTAGTAATATTGCAAATTACCTTTTTTTTTTTCTTCCTAAATATCTTATTGAACTTTTACTTCTATCTCAAGTATTGCAAATGGAATTAATTTCCACTGCAAATGGAATTAATTCAAACACATCCTTCTAGTCTTTTTGGAAAACAAAACTTTTTCCTTAGTAAATTGGCAAAACAAGAAATGAGAAAACTGAGTGTCCTGTAAAGAATTAAGAACTTTGGACTCATGCAATGTATTTACATTAATGCAGTCCAAGCTGAAAGACAATATATAGGATGTTTGCTTTCATACAACATTAATATTGGAGGTGTCAGTCGAGCTGAGCTGCTTTTTGTACATATGATTCACTGCCACTGTGAAGATATTGTGTACTTTCACATTAGCTGGTTCCATATTCTTCTACGGTGTGCATTATTATAATCTTAACCAAAAAAAAAAAAAAAAGCTGAGATTTTCAAGTTGAGATCATTGCTATTGCAAGTCTTCATAGCCATGTGAAAAATAATGAAGCATTGAGAACTGCTGATGTTAATTCAAATGAGATTATGCTATGCTAGATCTTTTCACTCTAGAAACAAGGGCCAAGTAAAACAGATTACTCATTCTGAATGAAGAGGATATGATCTGACACAGATGATATGGTCACAATATTTGTAGTCTGGAAGGAGAAATAAGAAACTGAAATTACTTTATCTATTATAGTTCAGGAAAACCAGCATTAATTCCTAAGCACATTACAGGATTTTTTTTCAGAATGTTTCTTGGAAACTTCAGAGCCCATATTTTGCACTAGATTCTTGCAAAACATAGATCTATTAAGAAAGAAGAGATTTATCATAATCATACTAAATTATCGAGCCACGTTCAGGTGATACTGTCTACCATTTGACAGTCAAATCTTTTATTATTCTTTCTCTACAGGTTTTGAAAATCAACATGTACAGCATGCAAGCTGACAAAAGCTTATTTCAAATTGCCATAACAGAAGCTATGTATAGCATGAGACTGCTCAATTAAAATAATCTTGTTTTGTTGGTCTGATGGTTTTATTTTGTTTGAGTTTTTAAAAATAAAATTGGGCTATATATTTCAAAGAGCAACTTCAATACCTCTTCATCAACTGGTGGAAAAAAAGGAAATATTCAAGTGAAAGGATCAGAATATACAAAGAAGGTGGAAGTTCAAGAAGAGTAATGGGACTGATTAACTTGGGTTTAGGAAATTTAATTAATATGGAGAAAAAAACCTAAAACATTGTCTTCTACTAATGTAAAGTCCATTCCTTTGTGTTTCCTTCTGCCTGCCAGTTGGCTATTGATTTAATAGGCATTTTGAAAAAGAGATCTGTCCTTTTATATGGTTCTAATGTCCTTTACTCTATCCATCTGAGGGTTTTGTATAATATTCATCATCACTACTACTAACAGATTATCTCAGGTAAATTAAATTTGCAAAGTCATACATAAAAATCATATTGTAATTAAAAAAACCCAAAACACTGCTACTATAATAAATATGAGTCCTCACTGTGTAATTACTTCCTCTATTGTACAGTCTTCCTTGCCATTTTATTTTGGCCCTCGTATCACTTGAGAAGACATGGGCTCCACTGAAATTCTCCACTAATGATTAAGTAACCCTGAATGAGAAAATGCTTATATGAAGCAAGGGAGAAAAGAGGAAGAAGGAAGCTGGAGAAAATGGAGAGGGAAAAATGTGATAGCTGAATTGAACATGTAAGGTTTGTGATGATGTTAACTTACAAAATATTAGCTCTATAAGTAGGACCATGCATAAAGTACCCCAGGAAAAATCCATGAAAGAAGCACCAAGAGGATAGGGATAGGAAAAGAGAAGGCATATTACAGGAATAATTAAATCAGGTGTATCATACAAGGAGTCAATCTCATTATGGTATAGAAGATTAGCTGTATGTCTGTTGGGAAATGATCTTGCTTCCTCTATGCAAATCAGAGAAGTCATAGCTGTATAGGTAGAAAATAAATTAATGGCTGCAGGTCACTGATTGCATGTTCTTCTGTCCCGTGGATGGCTGCAACCATTCCTGTGTATCAAAAATGCCTCAAGAGCAAGTGACTGTGCTGCACTGGAGTTGTCTCAGCCATTTGAACCTGGTTGTCACAAGAAACATCTCTCTGCCACCATTCCCCAATTTGTGTTTGCTGATAAATATCCTGTCTAGCATTCAAATACCCCTAGCAGAAGACGCCCCAAGGGTTATAAAGCAAATCCGGGGCATTATACGAGCAGTCTGAGAAGGAAAAAGGATAATTTCAGAAGAAAATCATGGTGACTTTTTCAGCACTAGAAAATGACCTTTTGATGAAGCTTTTCATAAAATTAGATTATTTAGAGGGCTCATCTAGCAAATGCCAAGTAAACATTCTAAAAAGGTATATTCAGAACAAAATTATGTTATATTTAGACTGAACTTTATATAAGCAGTTTAGCCATTAATGAAACAAGGAAAAGAGGCCTAGCACTATAACTAGTTCCATGTACAATATATTTAAAACTGACTAAGTTCAGCTCACTTAAAAGACTTGTTTCAAACTCACAAATAACATCAGAAGCACTTTAATAAGATGGAGAGATATTTTAATTCTGTACTTGGGGTGCAGAAGAGTGAGTAAAGCTTTCTCTAACCTTTTGCAGAAAGTCTCTCACACACCAAAGGACGGTGACTCAGCACACCCAACTCCATCTGAATGAGAAACTCTCCACCTCCAGGCATTCTCTTGCCATACAAAGAAGAAAAGAAATGTCACACTTACCTCAGAAAATAGATTTTTATCCAGAAAGGGAGGGTGCTCCCATAATCAGCAAGGTAAAAAAACCCACAGAAAATTGATGAGTATTTGCAACTGACGTCCACTAGCAAAATACTTTATCTATTCAAGACCCAGAAATCCAAACGGGCATGCAAGACTTCCACTGTGGTTGTCTAGGGCAAAGGACCTGAGCTAACTGCAGAATATGGATTCCCCATCTTGATAGAGAAATGGTTGTGGTTTTCATTTGAATAGTCTGGGCAATTTCAGATTTTATTGGTTCCTTTTCCTCAGTTTTTAATTTCTTTCTCATTTTACTGTCTCACAGATTCATACAGATTAACAGAACCATAGGGGTTGGAAGGGACCTCTGGAGATCATCTAGTCCAACCCTCTTGCTAAAGCAGGATCACGTAGAGCGGGTTGCAAGGGATTGTGTCTAGGTGTTTTTCTGAATATCTCCAGAGAAGGAGACTCCACAACCTCTCTGGGCAGCCTTTTCCAGTACTCTGTCACTGTTACACTAAAGTTTTTCCTTATATTGAGGTTGAACTTCCTGTGTTCCAGTTTGTGCTCATTGCCCCTTGTCCTGTCACTGAGCACCATTGAGAAGAGTCTAGCCCCATCTAAACATCCACCCTTTAGATATTTACAAGCGTTGATAAGATCTTCTCTCAGTCTTCTCTTCTCCAGGCTAAACAGACCCAGCTCTCTCAGCCTTTCCTCATAAGAGAGATGCTCCAGTCCCCTAATCATCTTTGTAGCCCTCCGCTGGACTCTCTCCAGTACTTCCCTGTTTTTCTTGAACTCAGAAGCCCAGTCTCCTTCAGTTTGTTTTTCCTATCTCTTTTTCTTTCCCCTTTTCCTCCTACTTCCCCTTTGTGTTTGCTTTTTGTGTTGGTCATGTACATCTTCTTCACTTTACCTTCCACACTACCAAAGGAGTAAATGTTGAAGAAGAAAAGTTAAATGAATTCTTTAAATTAGTAATCACTGCAGAGGATCTATTCTAAGATATCTTGGGGGTTTTTGTGGATAAATTTATTAGTCCACAGACTGTCAAAACTAGAGCTGGATGTTCACAGTTGTCAAAGAGCCAAAATGAATGTTAAGAAGTGCACAGAGAATTAAAAAGGACACATCTCCATAGGGACTATTTAAATCCATGGTTCCCCTCTGTCTTGAATTCTGTGTGCAGCCAGTTCTCACTGAAGAACTGGATGTGATGCAGGTGATAAGAGGAATGGAATAGCTTCCTTACAAGAAGACATTAAAAATCTGTGAGTTTACATCCTGGAAAAAAAAATAACTGAGGCTAGGTATGAAGCATGGGTATAAATCATGAATTACATGGAGAAGGCCATCAATGAAAGTCTGTTCACTGCTTCTTACAATATAAAATGCAGAAACATAAATTAAGTGATGGAGTTCTGGAACAAGAGTTGGAACAGGTTGCCCAGAGAGGTGGTGGAGTCACCATCACTGGAGATGTTCAAAAAACGTGTAAACATGGCACTTCAGGACATGGTTTAGTAGGCATGGTGATGTTGGGTTGACGGTTGGACTTGATGATCTTAGAGGTCTCTGCCAACCTTAATGATTCTATGATTCTAAGTCCTGCCACAAGCAATATCCAATACAGGTACTTGCATAATACCAAATTGGTTTACTGTGAAATTTAATACTCTAGAAGTTTGTTAAATTCATAAAAGTAATGTTTGTCAGTCTCTGATACGGGAACTCAGTGAACCATGTATTACTTCGAGCATGAAGCCAGAGAGGGAGAAGGTAGAGGAAAGGGGATATATTTGGTAAATATGATTGATTTTTTTCCTGGTTTTGGCTACTGTCAGGTACTAGTAAAGATATTCTTTTTTACTAGCTCAAAATGCTTCTTATTCGCTTTAGTATATTCCTTTTTTTTAATTTCTGCCTCTTTTTTCTTTCTATTTTTATTTTACTTTTTTCTCAACAGTGAGCCAGCCTCACAACTTGCTGAAGATGAGCACAACTAGTCTTGCTATGCAGCAGTTTGGCTATATTAAAAAACCTTTTACATCTATCAAGGAAGTAGATAATATTTTACTCCTATAACTTGATTGCTTTGTAAAATAGAATTACAAAATCACTAGATGAAATAAAGCGCTACATGTGAAATATTTTAGTAAAGCACTCGATGAAATGAATAATGAAATCTTACCTGGAAAATTAATTCAAATCACTTTTTATATACAGAAACATTGTTATATTGATTAAAAGCTGTGTAGAAGATCATAAACAAAGTGCAGTGTTAAAGGGAAAAGTATTGAGATAGGAAGCAATGCCTCACCTTAGATTAAGTCTTTCTTAGTGTCTTTGTTAATGATCTGGAAAAAGGGAATAAACAGCATGTTGATGACATTCAAGTACTGGAAAAGAATTGGAAGTACAGTGAGGACAGAGGAAGGAAATAGAAGTACAACCAGAAAACAATAAGGAAATCTATTTTAGAAGCAGACAACTTGGAATATCTGTGAAGATCATAGAAGTTAGACTGTAAAGCACTTGTAGAGAGCCAAATACTAACCCTCAAAAACTGTCTAAAAATAGTTCATGGAAGGATCAGGGAATAGAATTTTGTTTAATAATCTGGAATTTTGGAGAAGAGGATTGCATTTTGTTCTGATCAATTATTCCAGCAGCTTGAAAAAGCACCCATGTCAATTTGAGTGACAATCAAGAGAGTGAAGAATGCCAGGCAGAGATGTGAACAGGTTCCTTTACACTTGCAATTTGTGTGTTTATGACAAATAAGGCATGCTGGTCAGAATTTCTGGTGCACCACAGGTGAGATAGAGATTGTTTTCGTCTCCACAGAATGGGTGTCTCTTTGTTAACCTTAACTGTAAGGGAGAAATAGGTGCTTTGAAACACACTTTCATATATTTCCTCAAGGGGCAACCTGACAATCAGTAGCAATAATGGGAAAGGCCAGAACTATATAGCTGTCTGATAAAGCCCCATTGAAGAAAAGGCTTCTAGCTACTCATAGACACTTGTGTCATGCCTGACACCTAACAAGATTTGTACCTTTTGACCTTAGCATGAATGGAAAAAGTGCTATTCTACTGTACATGGACTATCCTGGTGGGAACTGTACATTGTGTACACACAATGAACTCTGCAGGCAGGGGAAGGGTTAAGATGAACACTGAAAGGGAAGAACACAATCTCTTATCAATGTAGAGCTGGTACAGACTTGACAGGTCTGTGGTCCTGGATTGCACGTACTCCACAGATGCTTTCTTCAAGGTACAGAACTTTCTATTGCCTCAACAAGAGACTTTTCACTTCAGAGGACCTTGTAGCAGGGCAAGCAAGGAAGCTCACTATAACAGAACAATGGATTGCATTATTATTCAAAGAGTTGTAACATCATGGCATATTTCAGTTACCTCATCTTCAATTTTGCTTCCTGTCCTTCCCTTCATGTCCCTTTTTTCTTCACCTTTTTTTTTTTTTTTTTTTTTTTTTTTTTTTTTTTTTTTTTTTTTCTTGTATTCCTTTGCCTTTCCTCATTCTTCTGCTTTTGGTCCTGCTTTACATATTTGTTCATTTACCAACTTTCTCCCATACATATCAACATAGATAAGGGGGAAAAAAAGAAAAAATAAAGGGGGGAAACAAATTCCTGGTATCTGACAAACAGTGGCTTGTCCTTTTAACCTGATAAACTTGGGAAACTCTGCCTACAGCATTTGTCATTTGGCTTTAACTTACTGCCTTCCAGGAGATAAATTCTGAATCTCTTCTACTAAGAATGCCACATAGTTACAGATGCTTTCCCTTCATGATATAATCCTAAACCTTAAAAATTATTTCATCTCTTTGGAACAGTCTGTGTAATATTCCCTGACAAATCCAATGATTCAAGTGGTCTAATTAAAAACAGGATTTATTAATAGATTTAATCAGATTCAAATAAGAGACAATTTGCATAATATAGCATGTACAGTACTTAGAGAAATTTAAGCCAGAAAAAAACAGACATGTTACATCATCGTGTGATTGTAGACTCCTTTTCATCACTTTGACCCTTTATTCTAGCCAGTTAGAGTAACATTCTTCTTGCTTTCAAATAGCTATCATATGATTTTCCTCTCCTCTGCTCAAATCTTGTAAAATCTTTGGGTGAGTAAGCTAATTTTTAAACACCAACAATCTTTCTTGTTCAAACAGGTCCTATGTATTGCCCAGTATTACCCATTATGTGTCTCCCATTGATTATCCTTAGCCTGGTAAGAAAAGCCTGCTCAAAAAAAAAACAAAAACCAAACAAAACAAACTAACAAAAAAACCAACCAACCAAACAAAAAAAACCCACCAAAAAAACCAAACCCCTGATTGCCCACTTTCTCGTTTCATATTTTAACACTGCAAGCAAGAATCCTCTCTCCAATAGCATCTGCCCCTGGTGCTGGCCTTAATGACCATGATTTTGCATGTTAATTGTCTTGGCAGGAGGTTACCACATTTTGCATGTTAATTGTCCTGGCTTTTAAGGATGCAGAGTTTATGTAATTATTATAATTTATTCTTGGCTTTAATTCTTGTCTGTCACATATGACTCATGAACGGATTAACTATTCTGTCACATTTCTTCGTTTTCTGTCTGAGAGACACACAGAGAAGGAAAGACTTTAAAGGACATGAGCTGGGAACCAGAGAATATTTGATAAATCCTGACCTTCTGGAAGAAGGAAAGATTCCTGAAACTACTTATCTGGCCAGCTTTTATCCTGCAGTATTGCTGATATTAGACTACCAAATAAATTTTGTACTTGTAAATTTTTGTGCTGATTTGGTAATGTTGGTGACATCTGATCATTCAAGGACATTTTCCTTTAAAATTTTTAAGCCAAATAGAGAACTTTATTGAAATATAACTGCATTCCAGATTTTGTTTCCACTACAGAAACTGACGTCAGAATGCAGTACTTTTCAGTGACCTTGCTGATCAAATAACTTGAGCATTTTTTCCTGTATTTTTTCCCAGATAATATTAATAATCTATTGCAAAATAGCATATCTTATAAATTAGAAACTTTGGGATGGAAAGGTGGCAGATAAATTTCCACAGTTAATGAAAATTGAGTTATTATAAGCATCTGAGATTGTTGTAATGTTAACGATGCAGAAGGTTAGAAGAAATACACTGATGAGATCTGCAGTAACTAATTATACTGTATTGTATAAAAACAACAATATATTGTATAAAAGCAATACTATATTGTCTAAAAGCAATATAGAAAAAAACAGGATAAGCAGTACAAAGCATACTTTATATGTATACATACATATAAACTAGCATACTTTTTCTTTTTTTTTTTTTTTTTTTCCCAGAATGTTGTTGACTGGAGAGAAATCTACATTCAGAGAACATTGTCTTCTGTCTCTCTCATTGTCATTTGAAAGATGAGAAAAGCGAGATTCAATGACCACCACACTTCAATTTCCATCAGATCTTCAAGAATTCCCACATCTTGTTGGAAATTGAAGCATTCAAGATTATCTTAAATCTTATATGTTAAAATATTCAAGATTTGATATTTTAGAGAACATATTTGAAGTGGTTCTCTTCCAGAATGTTAGGAAAATATATTAATTACTTTAAAAAATCGATAGTCTTAAGTGAATGCATATTGTAAATTGTGCAGTACATACTGTACTCTGTTAGCACAATTATTACCTTGGTGGAATATTTCTTTACGAGTGGGATATTTATCACTGCTATAGTCCCAATACATAAATAAAAAATATAGTAACTGTCAAATGTGTGATAGTAATGCGGATAGATTTATATGTATATATGTGGCAAAGCAACTGTTTTACCACACTCCAAAGCTAGCATTTGTTTTTATTCTTTTCAATTACATGTACATGCCAATCATTTTATAATGCACATTCCAAATTTAATATCACAGCAATCAGGTGGGACACATGCTCCTCTGTGTTTTGGATGCCTTTGGAAAAACAGCCCAAATGAAGAGAATGCATAGGAACAGGTATCTGCAGATAATGCCAAGGTTAAAACCAGATCAAGACAGGTGGTTTTATTTAACAACAACAAAAAATCTATACTCACTGGCATAAAATACATAGATTTAATAAACATGGCTGTCACAGTTGTATATCAAAAGAAAGAGAGAGGGGAGATTAACCTGTCTTCTGGAGCATGACTTCTGTTACAAAACAGATTGTGAAAGGTAGTGCATGTTCATCTACTGAATTCATACTGCTTTTATGTGCTGGAGTTTTTAAATTTATCTAATAGAGATCCCAAAGGAGATTTGATTTCCAGCTTGTTCCTCACAGATAATTGCAGCTACACAGTTGAACTCCTACACTCATACATAGAAATAGAAATGGACTCGCTGTAAACCTGGAACAAAAAATACAGATACTTTCCCTGGTCTGACTCTAGTCCCACTGATGTTGCAACCAAAACTTTCACTGACTTTAAGGAAATCAGGGTTTGGTCCTCAGTGTATAGTTCCCTTGCAAAAGAATAATTCAATAAAATTCCTCAAGAGGAATGCTTCCTGGCTGAAATTCACCAGTGCAAACTGATCCTGCACAAGGTGTAGGTATTATTTAAGCTAAGCCATCAAAGATTATTAAGCTTGTCTTTGTACAGAAACACATTTCATTCCTTATGTTTATTATAAAGCATCTTCTGATTTCAGTGATTTGAGCCTAGATCCTGATTTATTCACATACACACTAACTGCACTTCACTTACTTTCTCCAGATTTGAGTCTGTAAATATGATCACAGACTAGACGTTTGTGTGTTTACCAGCTGGTCTGCAGTAGGTAAGAGATTAATTCTTTCTGCCTTGTGCATGAAGGATGGATAACAAAGTTTTAATAATTGGAATGTAGGTTTAAAAAATAATAATGAGCACAGTGAGATTTGACTAGATATTACTGAACATGCGGCTTGAAGGAACTGTCACAGGTTCTAACACAAATAAGAGTGTTATCTGGCCAGGAGACGGAACCAGTCACTGCTTAATATATCTCATGTAACACAGACTACTGAATTGCACTGTTGACAAAAACTATGTTTTTTTAATTTAAACTGGAATACTTATATAAATAAACTGTTCACTATTACGTTGCACCGTTAATATGTAATAACTCCCTGTCAATAAAAATAGTCAAATATTTATGTAGAGAGAATTTGTCCTTGGTCTGAATACGACAACTGCCTTCTTTTAAAAAAAAAAGAATCATTCGGTGTTCTAATATTCCAAAGAAATAATTTATCAATGACTGCTTTTGTTTTTCTCTTTCTATTTAAAAACAGAAATCTCTCTTTCTCTCTATCCCTCTACTGAATACTTTTACAAACTTTTTCCACTTTGTTGCTCTATTGTTTTCCCTCTTCCATTTTGTTGGTTTTGATTCTACAGCTATCCCTTTTCCTCTACTATATATTTTCCTCTACAGCTTTATAACTTCTTTATTTTTATTCTTTCCCACTTGTCCTGTTTTACAGTTTTGAAAATGGCCATTAATGAATATTAACAAGTACAGCAGAGCAGACCAGCCACATCGATTGTTAATTTCTTGATGATGCCCTCAGTTCTGCAAAATTTTCTGTAGAATAGTTAATTAAGAGCCCATAACCACTAGAAATTGTCTTCCATTCTTTTGACTGTCATCTGAAAACAATCCAAAATGCTCAGAGATTAATGGTACTTACAGGAGCAATAGAGACAATAGGATTTTAGAAGGCAATTTCATTGGTTTTGCTTGTTGACTTGTTTGGTTTGGGGTGGGTTTTCCCCTTTCCTTTACTTTTTTTTTTTTTTTCCCCCCAATGGCTGTGATTATTATCCTCTATAAGTTGTTAAAACTAGATTGTGTACTTCAACCCACAGACCAGTTCAAAAGAAGCTAGGAGGGACAGTTACTGAGGTTTATGTAACGAGAGAAAGGCACCAAGAGGGTAAGATTTGGAATGGACAACAACACAGTTTTTAGCTGAAGATAAATAGCTAAAAAACACAAATTAAAAGAGCTATATGGAGAGAAATGAGAAAGACAAAGATCTCCCTGAAGCACTGGAATGTCTTTTTATGTAATGGATTACATTTGCCTAATGGCTTGGCTTGAGATTTTCTTCTTCAGTTTTAGACACTACACCATTAATCAGTCTTTTAATATCACTCAATCTAAGCTCCAGATGGTCTTTCACCTTTCACTGCACATATTTTTTTTTTATCTGAGAGGACTATGCCTGAAGTTCTCTAATATTAATTAATTTAAACCGAAAATGATAGGAGAGAAAGCTCAAGGATGAGGTGTGCTAGTAAGGCCTTTTAGAGCGACACCAGCTTTCATCTTTCAAACTGCAGCCTTTGGTTCTATTTTTGGTCAGAAACAAAGCACTACTTCTGCAGATGTATTTTATGGCAATAACCAACTCAAGGCTCAGTGACAATGAAAATAAGTCTACAGTGCAAGACCCAGGGGTAACACTTCTCAAGTTAGATGCAAGTGAACAGGCATGTTCATAGAGCAGATTGGAAGTAAGATAGCTGTCCTTACTCAGTTGCATCACTTTCAGTTCAATGCATCTGACATTTCTATTACAATGTGTGATGCTGCACTGCACAGTGTTGACATATCCTAAGAGCCAGGAAACCAGAGTTTGGGTTGGATAAAGACCCATGCCTCTGTTGCAATAACAAATTTGCTGTAACACTAGGTGTTGCCTAAGAAACATTGGATAATTTTTATTTTATGGGAAGAAAGGAGCACATAAGGCCAGTAGGAAACAAAAGTGACAAAGGGAGGAGTTGAAGACAGAAGTAAGGGCAGATGTGAGCTCCTGCACACTGCATATTGCTAACAGAAATCATCTAACTTCGTGAGCTTCCTCCTATGACCAATCCATATGTTCTCCCCATCAGAGGAGTCTGTATGAGAGTATTTTTATCAGATTAAGGACCAAAGATATAATAAGTGCAGTCTTGACTATATTGTACACCACTGGGGCTGACATCCTGTCGCATAACCAGTGGGACTGACAGTGATAAGCCTTAACTGCAGAATTGCTGATGGGCTGCTCAGGCTCAGAATGGACCTGGGATTAATGGAGGACACTCACTGCCAGGACTGTTGGTCTGGCAGATTTAATCAGCCCTAGCTTTGCTATTAAGAAAATATCAGATTTTCTCTGTACTGTGCAATTTTAAGCTTTCTTTCCATCCTTTGTCTCTATTTCCAGACTGACAAGTAGCTATCTTTTTAATCAAGCACCTTAAAAGTCTTGTTTCTGAACTTTATGTCTCTCAGTGAAAAAATGAACAAAAAACCCAAACAAACTCCTAGTTTCTTTCTCTAGGTATTTTGTTACTTTCCTTAGTTCTGAACCTTAGTGAGAGTTCCTCAGGATCTTCTTACATCTTGTTTGAACTACAATCATAAAGAGCCAATACTACCTGGAGTGGCTAAAAAGCATATCCATTGTCCAGGGTGCTGCAAAAAGTTTGAAGCACTTACCAGCCCGCTAGCAAAGGACATAAAGGGGGAAAATAACACAGAACCAAAGAGCACAAAGGAAATAATAATAATAAAAAAACAACAAAGACCCAAACAATTTACTTGAAGACTATTTATTGTTGCAGTAAACTGCAGCAAGAAACATAAACTATTCCAGTGCTTTTTAATAGATTTTAACTGCACATGAAGTACCAGTTTTCAAGTAGGCATCTGTGAATGAATTACTTCACTTGCTATATTTAAAAGTATCAGAAGAGAGATCACAATAAAACTAATCAAAATGTCACAGGTGCTGGGCGCTTCAAGGTTCAACTTCTTTTGCCTGATTGATATTTCTACTGTGATATCCAATGAATAAGAAAATTCATTAAGTCAGAGGAGCTCAGTCTTTTGAAAGTGGAGTGGTGGAAGTACCTGAAAGTACATCTTGACCATCACATGGATCTTCAACAGTAATTGAGCTGAGTTCCCAGGCATTATTTTCAAATGCTGTAAGAGGCTTAAACATATCTGTAGCTACTCAAACATCTTTAATAGCCTGTCTGTCAATTATTTTCTTCCGAACTGAATGATTGGGTGACTAAGAAAATAGGAATAAATATAAAAGAGATTATAATTCTGTTATGATTCTTTATGTAAAATTAATGATTTTTTTCCAACATATATAAGCATTGTACCAACATCTCTTCCCCCTATTCATTTCCCCAGTGTTATATTATGGCACTGGCAATGGAGTCCACAACTGAATCCAGTACTTTTGGTGATAAAATATTATCAAAACATTATTCAGATAGGACTATTATTTACTGAGATTTGATATTTACACTAATATTGAGGAGACTGTAAAGAACAGCCAGCGTAGGCTGAGAAAATGAAAAGAACATTTGAAAGAGGAGAAGGAAGTGCCAGATGATCATTAGTAAAGTATGTTTTAATTGCTAAGCAGAAAGAGACATAAGAAAAAAGACATTGCAAGTCAGTCATATCTTTGAGGAGAAAACTGAACCTGTTAGATACACAAAGACTCAAAAGATTTTAAATTCAAAAGGAAGATCTAAATAATATTTATATAATAATATGTAAATTTTAACATTAAAACTAATCTCAAAGTAACTGGGTAAAACAGAATGGAAATACTAACACAAAAAGTGCTTTATTAGCAACTGCTTATCTTCCTGCTTAATGCTATTCTTGCTATTTGATCCTTTCATCCTAGTCACACATGCATCTGCACACATCTGCATTCCTGCGAACCCAGCATCCTGATCACTAGGAAGGGACCTGCATTCCTAAGGCCTGGCTGTATTTGCTTCCTGATTTCCTCCAGTGGTCTTTCAGCTTCTGTTTTCACTCAGGCTCTTTCCTCGCAGAGACCTCAATCTTTATTCTACAGTCATCTGGTAGCTTCTCTGCTCAGAGTCAGCTCAGCTGTCCCCAGATTGCTCCTCCATGCATAGGGAGCCACCTGAATCAGTCACTGCCATTTTGCAGGAAGAGGACATCATCATAACTTGCAATCAGACAATAAAACCCTTTAAATGATCAGATAATACCACCATAACCTCTACAGCACAGAAAACTTGTGAGAAAAAGCTTGTATCTACACATGAATACCTACCAAGGCTGTTCCCCCTCTGTGTCTTGCTAGGCTGGATGCTGTCTGCAACATTTTTATTCCGACTGTGGTTTACTTTTCAGAAGTGTCAGAGAGGAATTTTGTATAACTTTTGTTTAAAAAGCCATGTTAAATTCAATTATTTTGTTTGGTTTTTGTTTTCAGTATTCCTCAACGCTGAGGGAGAGGGGGTCTATATAATCTATACCTTGACAACTGCCCATTTTACAGTAGCAAACCAGGGAATGGCAGCTATAATCCAAAACTGAAAAATTGAGTCAATACAAGGTTTTCAATCATCTTCATTTGTTCAGATCCTTATCATACAAGGATATTTTAGTCTTATCGCCATATGCATACTATGAAATCCACCAGTCTATGAGAATGTTTACTACCATTTTTTTTCCTGTTTTAATGTAAAAATTTGCTTCACTTGTTGAGTTTACCATTTAAAAAAATGTTACAGGTCTCCCCAGATCCAAATATAATAAGTCTAACTTCTGGTTTAGTTATTTTATAGCAGATACCAAAATCACTGAGTATTTCTCATGGCTTTCGGTACAAAAATTAACTGAAATGTGAAAGAGGTAGCATGCTGTAAGTTATCTGTGTTAATCTTGTCTGCTATTGATCATATATGAAGATTTCTCCTTTATGGCATCTTCTGTAATAAAAACTAACAGAAGTCTTGTGGCTGCAAGTATCACAGGCCTTTTTTACACCAGCTTTTGTCTGATACCTTCTGTAAGTCAAAGAACTGATAAATCATAGTACTGAAAAAAAAAAATCTGCAAAATTAATTAATGAGATTAAGAAAGCTTTGTGCTGTCTTAATTCCATTCTCTCATTTGCAATCATTAGTTGTTCACTGGTGGAACTGACTGCAGTGAGCAGATGACAACAGCACAAGTAGGTTGCTTGGCTGAGTAAGACTGAGTAGCTCAACCCACCTGAGATTTGCAGCAGAATTTTTCCACTCCAATCTGTGAATAAAAGCCATCTTTGTTTCCTGACCTATTCCACTGCTCCCAGTTGTACAAAGCATTTACAAGAGGCCACAAACCATTTAAATTCTAGTTAAATTCAATTTTGAGGACAAGTGGTATGTTGACTACCAAATGGCTCTTAACCAAAGATGATTTTTTTTTTCACTATCTGATATGACATATATCTTTTACGGCAGTCATGGGACAGTGAACTTCCAGTGCAATTGATTCCACAGATAGAGAGCAAGCAATATTATCTGTAGAAAGTACATTTTTTATTGTACCAGAAGCTCTTTATTTTCAATCAGCAGTATTTCCAGTGACATTTAGGTAATGTATTATACATTCATAGCTAGGCAGGGCAACCATATGAAGCATATTAAGTAGGGTTTCCAAAGAAGCCAAAGGGATTTAGAGGCTAAATTCCCAATGAAACTGAATGAATGGAAGAACCTAATTCATTTACAGTTTTTGAAATTTCCAGATCAAACAAAGCATTTCAGATACAAACATTAACTGGAATTGCTCTGCTTTATACTGATGTCTTTTTGCAAATAAACAAGTTTTGAAATAATTGCAATATCATAGCAATATAATTATGCATATGCACAAAAATTAAGTAGAACAGGATTATAGATAGACTTTGTCATATTTTAGATTTATTTAAAATTAATATTTTTATTTAAAACTTCACTATAATTTAAGTTTAATGTAATGCAGTAATTTCTGTGGCTATTGTGGCTTTTAATGCACACACCTTATATATCATGCTATTCAGAAAAAAGAAGTCTGACAAAAGACTTAATTTATCATCCTGCTAATCCCTCCACTTTATAATTTACCTGAAGTGTATGCACTACATTTTGCAAAGTCAAGGTACAGTTCCCTGGACTGGATTTCCTACCAAGCCCACATAAAACTCCAATGCTCGTTATTCAACAGAAACTTCATTTTAACATCATCTGAGCAAAACAAAAGTATTAAGAAAATTCATGGAAAATTCAACTCATAAGGAAGTATAGGATTGGGAGACAGTAATATCAGATGTTAGGTCTTGTACGCTAATTCATTAAACTCAGATTTTTATGGCCTAATTTGATTTTTCCTTTCCAATTTGAACTTGCCTTGTGAACAGATGACTGTGCCTGAAATACACTTGAACAAATCAATAAATTAAGGGAAAGTGCACTGAAGTACATTGAAGAAAGTAACAAAACCACTTTGATTTTAAAGACAGTTAAAACGCTTAAATATTCAGAAAAGTAGTTTTCACTGATTTTGATCTTTATAACACCCATTAATTGTTAATAGTTAGGAACTATTTGAACAGTATTGCTGGCTATGCACTCTAGTATTGGCTGTACATTCTCCTAGTCCATGCCATGGCCAAGACAGCTATGGTGAGTAGTGGGGCTAAATATGAGGGCAGTAACTAACTGCCAGATCATATGATATGAACAGCACCATCCGCACTCTATTAGAAAGGCTACTTAGAAAATGTCCTTCCATAAATAAGTATATGCTAAAAAAAAAA
>VXBL01001278.1:476389-511549 GCA_013400195.1 Aramus guarauna
AAAAAAAAAGTGTAATTTCAATATTTTTTAAAAGTAAAAATACTTTATGTTAGAAAGGTCATATTCAATTCTTTAAAACAGCATAAGTGGAATGTCTGTTCACTCAGTGACATTGAGATGTCTCTCAATGTCTGAAGACAAGGACTGATTTTGCTGATAATATTAAAAGCTGCTCTAAATGTTTTGTTGTTCTGTTTCTTTTTTTTTTCCCCAGCCATGAAAATCTCAAGAATTTGTACAAGCTGACAAGTCTCCATAAGTGCCATATGGGAGGTGAAACAGATCATGCTCAGAAAGAATGAATCTGAAGTCACTTGGAAGAGTTTTTCTACAAAACATGACAGGATTGCCTTATTAAAAGCTCACTGCTTAAATGTCTCTTACATTTTCTATTGGTATACCTTACCTAAGATACACCAGAAAATCACACATATTCAGCTCCATGTTCTCAAATTCTATCATTCATATCAACAAGAGTGGCTAGCTACCCCATCCCCATTTTGCAGCATTCCCAAAATACATCCTTTCAGAATATCTTCTGCCTGTGATTTTGTCAATCTTACCAAGCCATGTATTCCTTCTTAGTTCCTTCCTCCCATCCTTTGACAAGAATACACTGAATAGGCTTAATTTTTGCTTTGGCTACCTTACTAGGGAAAATAGTAATTGCTACATAAAGGTTCATTAAGTAACTAAAAGGATCAAATTTGTGAATTTTGACAGGCTTTAAGAACTGAAAATAATGTAGAAATTTCCTTGTGCAAATATGTAAATGTTTAAAGCAAAACATTAACAGATCAACATATAGGAAACTATGTTACTTCATGATTCAGTAAAGGTATAATAAAATCAAACTGAACAAATACTGAAGTTAAAGTGAAAAAGATACATCTCAATCAAAATCATAGATTCTTTCCAAAGTCTCCCCCTCTTTCCTTCCATCATGGTGGTTTATGTTAATGAGATCTATTTCTCAGCTGTCATTGGGAATATGGATTTACAAGAGCTCAGCTGCTAGACAGTAATAGTTCATAGCAGCAGTAAACTGGCTGCTGTTACTCATGTGCCTGTGACTTCTACATTTCAATTCTCCCAGACGTTTTGATCTTGTGGGCCTGACCCACCACTGTTGTCATTAATTATATGAAAAAATAGAACTGGAGACACTGATATAAAGATGGAGTATTTCAATGTTAGTTTCCTCCATTTGGCTGACTTTAGCTGAGATTTAGATTTAGAGAACCGAAATTGTGTTTTTTTCACCCGCATGATCCAACATTCCGGTGACAGTTCTGTAACAGCTGCAGTTCTTATCCTCAAACAGTAAAAGTACAAGCAAAGATAAAATGCCACTATGAGCTGGGATAGTGCCTTAGCTCTTTGGAAAGAAGAATCACCTTATTCTTTTCTTCTCCTGCAAAACTGTTAAGGATACACATTGATCCTCCAAGATGGATGCTGGGTCAGGAGCAACTTCACAGCAACAAACTCTATTGCAAAGCTGAAGGGGACAGTCACCTTGGGGGGTGGGGAAGGAGCTAGGGAGGACAGGCTTACTCCTGTATTAATGACAACTCTCTGTGAACTTCACAGTCAGGACACAGCCACTGTGTTATCAAATGTTTTACCTAATTGCAGAGAACATTGCTTCTGTGTAGTTCATTGATACAATAATTTGCCTGGCAGGTACCTCTCAGGATCTTTAAACAACCTAAAGCAATGCTTTTTCCCTTTAACTTTCTTCTCGGCCAACTGAATTTGAAGTCTTGACAGTAGGAGTGAATTATTTGCCTTTATTCTACAAAATTTTGAGAAAATTTTGTGATGAGCTTGGAAAAGGTTAGACAATGTGATAAATGCTTTTGAAATACACGACTCAGCTGGTTCATAGTCAGCCTTATTCACACTCTTTTGGTCTAAGAGACTATGCTAGAGATTTTTTTTTTCTTTGTATTGTCAGGAATTGTGACTGTAATGCCACTTGCACTGTGTAAACAAAGGGTAATTCTGATTTTATTAGAGTTATAGAGCAAAGAAATTAGTAAGAAATGAGATTCAGGCCCATATACAGCTACATTTAGTTTGAACTGAGAGTTAATTTTTAAAGTTTTCTGCTTGACAGCAAATTTGCTAACAACTGTCAAACCTGAATGAGGCATTCAAACATGCTTGGTGTTTCTCCAAGCCTTCAGCTTCTAGTCCAGAGGGTCATGGATCTCCTGTGGATCTTTATCTTAAATGCAGTCTCTGTGCAGACATCTCAGATACCACAGGGTACCTTTAAGTAGGGGTATAGGTAGCTGACTACATTTATATAATTGGACTGAGCTATCCACATTAAAGATGAATTGGAGCTGCAGAAAGTAAATACCAAATGACAAAAGTTAGATTTTTAATGAGTGTAAACAAACTTACATATTAAAACCTTGTGTTTCCTCTCTAAAAAGCATTTCTATCCTGTTGCTAATCGTCCTTTGATTTCCATCTGTCCTATGAGGCAGTGTTTGAATATAAAGGCAAATCACCCAGTTTGACAAGAAAGCCTGTAAAGTATGCTGAACAGCTGATCTTTTGGGATCATCCTTTAAAAAAANTTAATATTAAAAATAGACAAGTATCACTTGCTTCATCACTCTGCTCTGTGTGGTTGCAAATTTTTTCACAAAATGATATTGGTGGAACACTGACCTGATTGCAGTAATGGCAGAAGTTTAAAGATTTCAGTGCCTTGAGTCAGCTAAGCATTTAAACTCATCCATACTCTTTTGTCAGACATTTCAAGCTGAAACATTCTAGAAAATCTCAGTGGGAAAGGGAAAAAGGAAAGGGGGAANCCATGATATTTCTACCATTTTCTTATTTTTGCCTAGTTGTCTATTTTGTAGAATGAAATTACTTGCTTTTTTTTCTATACTCTAGCATATGTTATACCAGGATATGAAGGCACTAGTAAAACCAAAAGTTAAAAATAAGATTTATAGTGGTGGAAAGAGAAACTCGCACATCAATAACATAAATTAATATCTGAACACTACTGAACATATTTAATATCTCCCCAGGCAACCCAGCCACCATCCTGAGAGCTACCAACATAGAATCATAGAATAATAGATACATAGAATGATTTGAGTTGGAAGTGACCTCAAAGATCATCTAGGTCAACCGTCCATGCATGGATAGGGACACCCTCCACTAGACCACATTGCCCAGAGCCTCATGCAACCTGACCTTGAACACTTCAAGGGGCATCCTCAACTTCTCTGGGTAAACTGTTCCAGTGCCTCACCACCCTCACAGTAAAGAATTTTTTCATTATTTCTAATGTAAATCTACCCTCCTTCAGCTTAAAACCATTACCCTTTGTCCCATCACTCCATGCCCTTGTAAACAGCCCCTCTCCAGCTTTCCTGCAGACCCCTTCAAGTACTGGAAGGCTGCTATAAGGTCTCAGCGGAGCCTTCTCTTCTCCAGGCTGAACGAGCCCAGTTCTCTTAGCCTGTCCTCATTAGAGAGGTGCTCCAGCCCTCTGACCATCTTTGTGGCCCTCCTCTGGCCTCTCTGCAACAGCTCCATGTCCTTCTTACATGTCCTCTGGGACTTGGGAGCCCGAGAGCTGGACACAGTACTCCAGGTGGGGTTTCACGAGAGGGGAATAGAGGGGGAGAATCAACTCCCTCGACCTGCTGGTCATGCCTCTTTACATGCACTGGATTTTATTACATTTATTCAGAAGAGCTGATTTTATTCTCATTTTATCTCAGTGCAATTTCACTGATTTCACTAAGAATACCCAGAAAGATAGAAATTAAATGAGACCAGAGGTGAGTTTTATGATTCTTTCTCTAAAAGAAATTGCTGCTATTCCACATAATGGGCATGTTGGGGATTTCCTTGGTTAAGAATCTAGTTCTGAATTAAACTAAGGCAGAAAATTAAAGTATTTGGGGTCACTTTGTTATTATTATAATATTGCAAACTCTAAACTTTGAAATATCATAGCTGCTGTCAGTCCAAAATTACAACATCATTTAAAAAGGGCAGAAGGGGAAAATTTAAAGTAATTAGTTATGGTAATTTTTCTTGAGTATCTGATTTCAAAGCTTCTAGGTCATGTTTTCAAGGTTCTACCTGTAAGGCTGAGACATATTTCTCACAACAGAGCTGAAAAAAAACAGTACTGGAGTATCTGTGAGGAACTCAGGAAGATTTGTACCTCAACAATTGTATTCTTCAACAAGAAAATACACTATTAAGTTTATAGCTTTTTCATAGGTAGTTCATAAACTCTGCCTTTACTTCTGAATGATTGGATGGTCCTGCATAGCAGATCTAGCATAAAGCCCCTGCTCAGGGGGAACTAAAGGATTTCATGGACGATCAGGGACAGGGAGGATCAAAGGATGTCCTGCTAGACACATTATTGCCTTCTCACCCACTGTTTCTCTTGTGCAATGGCAGCTATCTGCATTAGCAGAAGACCAGGCTGCTATAACTCTGGGAAGCAGCTGTGGAGCCTTAAGGCTTGTTCACATATCCCCCTCTGACTACAGCTGTGCAGGCAAAAAAATACTGGTTTGTTCCAGCCTGCCTCCAGTCGCCTGTACTGCCTTCGTGCCAGCTGAGCTGCTTGTGTGAACAGTCCCTAATCGCTTTCAGTCCCAAAGAAATCAGCTAATAAAGACCAACATTTTCAACTTCCCAGCTTCATTTGAGCTGAAGCTTAGCAGGGAAGGTTCAGATGATTTGCCGATTTCCATTGGTGGCAACCTATGCATAAAGGGACAGTGACAAAGAGCTGGTAGGGGAGTGAGAACAGAAACTTCTGCAGGCAGAAGTCAAATAATGTGTCAACAGGCCTTGTTAAACAAGGATTTCTCCACCTCTTTGAAGTTTGCTTCACCACCAAGGCTCAGAGCTTGTCTCTATTACATCATTTATGTCTTGTGATTCACTGTGGGTAAATTAATGAAGAAAAAAAATAGTATTTTCAAATGGTTTTAATTAAAGATTTACGTCTGTGCTTGAGTATACTAATATGGCAATATCTGGATCTGATAATATTGTTCATCCTATGGAAATTTTCACCTGCTTTCATGGGAACTTTGTGTGGCTGTTTTTTAGTGAAGTTTTAACTTGCTCCTTCCAGATGTTCTATAAGTATTCAATGTTTAAATACTTCACAAACATGAGCTTCTTAACTTTTATGAGATTGCAGATAGAGAGTAAAATTCGTTATCTGAAGGCATAATTTCCATGGTTATAAATATATAAAAATATCTTAATTTCAAAATGTAATGGGAAGAATGCATTTTGAAATTAAATACCAGGAATACAATAATCCCAGCCCTTCAAAACCTGAAATAATCCCCTTAGCACCAACAATTTATTGAAGTGCGATGGGTGTGAAAATGATTAGTATTCTTCAGATTCATCTGTGAATTCAGTTCCTTAATGCTTGTACCTTTTGATTTGAATTGAGTCCAGCAGTGAAGAAGCCTTGTCATTCATGAATAGCAGTCAGTACTATACTTTGCCCTTTCCCTCAAAAAGCCAATAATCTATCACATTTCTGTTTAGCAAGGTATAAAGGATTTATTCTGACTATTTTACGAGACAGTTGCCTTCAACTAATTTGTATAGACATTGGATTCTCTCACAGGACCAATGCACAGACAATCAATAATTAACTTTGTCAGGTGGCTAGCAGCCAGAACCAATTATGCTGCAATGCAGGCATCTTCAGCCTCTTATAAATAAAAAGGAAAGTTGCTATAATAATGGAAAACTGAAAAAGTAAATAGAAGAATTCTTTACTAGCATGATAAATAACCTATTCCCTATTTAACTGACTTTCACCTTCAGCAGATTTTGTCTTCCTGATTGCAAATAATCAATACTCTGAAGTAAGATAAACAGGACTGAAATGCCTACAGTCTGTCTGATCTGTTTTTCTGTAGCACCAATTTTGCCCTTAATTCCTTCCCTCCCCCCAGCTTTTCTTTGCCCTTCATTACCATTGCATGCATCAGCAGTGACACAGGCATTCTCTCTGATGTTAAGGTTAAAATTCCTCACAACTGGCAAAACAAAATTAATTACTTTTGGCTACACAGTCTAACCCTACCCATGTCAATAATCACTCTGCTACAGACAAAACAACAAAGATCAACAGGGCTCATTACAGATTCTGTATTGCAATTAAAATCATTCGGGTACCGGAGGCATAGTCTTGCCTGCCTGACTCATATTGCATGACTGTCATCTGAGTTGTCATGTGGGTTGCACGAAAGACTTGAGACATTAAAAGTTTGAGCTTCCACAGCTCAAGTAAATAAGACTTTACCCTATAGTTGCTTTAGTCTAGTGATTCTCATACTGGCTGATGAGATCGTTGCTGAAGATATAACATATGCACTCACACTCACTGTAGCAGCCATATTTCCATGCATGATGTTAGGCACGTGAGAGATGCAATTAATATGTGGCCCTGTTTAATCAGTTATATAACAAGGTTGATACAGCTGGACCCAGAGGACCATATTAGCAGAGAGCTGTCTTCTGCTGCAGCAGGGCACTTTCTCTGCGTGTGTGTGTGTGATTCTGCCTAGCGCAAATCCCAAGAGCTACATCCATGTTACAGCTGCTGCTTGTGTGCCTGTGTTTTCTCTCAAGAGGAATCAGCCCCCATCCTCGCAGAGCTGTCATGATCTGGCTCATCTCAGACAACCATGGCTGGACTGAGCTCGTTTGCTTATATTATCTGTTCATTGAACTGTCCTTTGATATTTAAGCCTCAAATTATCACCACACTTGTAAATTATAAATGCATAGACCCTTTCTTACCACAGTATGTTATTCTAAGAAATGAAGTGGGTCTGTTGCAGAAAGACTAAATACAAAACCTTAACTTGAGACTAAACCAGACTGTGTAAATCACGCTTCTTTCTTGACTGACACAGCTGGACAACAAGAGGTTTCTTTGGCTCCCAGACTTTATGGATCCTCTTCCTCTTCATACAAGGTGTGCTTTCCACAGCATCCACTCTAAAGTTACGTGGTTTACATCTCAAATGGGTTCCACAGGGTAGAAAAAAACAGCATTATTTCACAATGCTTCTTGAAAGGAAGCATCTGAAGTATGGGAAATTCATCCATACATAAAGCATAAAAGATCCACGGTGTACAATCAGAGAAGTCCAGGGGAAAAAAAAATTGCAAGTACTTTCATCAACTCAGCCTTATCATTTTCTTCCTCCTCAACTTTTGTCTCTGCTTTTGTCATTACCATTTCTAAAGTATGTCAGGATGTAAAATTGTCATATTTTATTTCCCATGATGCACATCTAATTGTATTTTCAGATCTCTTATTATCTCTTGCTATCTCTTAAAGGCAACAGGACAGATTATCAGTGATGTAAAGGGACCTTGTAAGACTGAAGCACATTTGCTACCCCATCCAAGGGACTGCCTAACTGAATCTCAGTTTTAGAGCCATCATTCCAGGCAGCCCTTATAAATTAATTCTTTGGCAATGACTGATAGTTTTGCAGGAGCCACAAGTGGCTTTTTACATCCAACAAGAAACAGTACTTTCAAAATTGAAACTTTAGAGATTTTTTTGGATCATTGTCCAGATTCATGGATACTCTGGATGATTTTCCAGTCTTCTAATTCAAGTTTTTTTTACTTTCTTCCCTACTGTTATCTTCTGAAAACTTTCAATCTATTCCAGTTTTCTGATGAGCATGAATCCATCATCATCTGTGTGTTTACTTAATATCATTTGTCTTTCAAAGTAGTTTATTTATGAGTGGAGGCTGTTCTAGTTGTAGGCTGATTAATATTAATCTTGTCATCTGCTGCATTATTGTATAGTCAAATGATAGCAATATTCATTCTGACTTTATGTTTTGAAATAAGTGTTCATTACTTCACAGATTTTTCTCCCCTTATCTCCTTCCGTATGTTAAAATTCAAACTTACATCCATAATAGCAAACAAAAAAATGAAAAAAAGAATATCTGATGATGATGCAAATATCAAAAACATTAATGAGAAAAATTTGTCTAAGTTTCACAACGCAAAAAATAGCAAAATTTAAACAGCATGGTTTTAGGCACACTGTGGAGTTTATGTCTTCAGACAACAAATAACAACAGGGCTCAATGGGTCATGATGGAAAATTAAAGAGAAATGATCACAGAAAGATTCAAGTACACAGAAAAGGAAAAGTTCACAGTGTTGAAACTATCAGCCAATGCATTTTGAAACAGCTGTCCTTGTTCACTACTAGTATGTGCTTCTACCAAACATGAGAGACTGCGTATAATCTAATGGAAGAAGAATTGTACATCCAGCACTTTAGTGTAGATAAGACTCCATCTTTGGTGTAGACTTCACCAAAGCCTTTCACCAGACCTTGGGCTTCACAGAATGATGAAGCCAAACACCAGCAAGGTGTTTGCCTTTTTCAGTACTGAGGAATGTCAATACACCACTTTGACTCTCATGAGCTGACCTAGCTCTGTTTTAATGGGAAAGCAACCCTGACTATACTACTGTGGGTAAATATAGCACTATGCCATTTCAGGCAAAATTGTGATCTTGTGTACATGCTCAAAGAAGAGGAAATGTTTCTCTGATCCCTGAGAAACAATGGGCAGCAGCCCATTGAAGTGTTTCATGCACTATTTTACTTATGGACTGTAGTTCCTACAACACTAATTAACCCAGTAAGAGGGACAAAAGTTACAGAACAAAGAAAAAGCAGGCAAGCAACTTTATTACATCCTGTATGAGGATGCGTGACTCATCATGAGGTAAGTCTGTTTTCCTCATCCAGATGTGAATTAAGGTTGTGAAAGACTTCAGGAGTGACAAACATTCTCATGACAGAGATTCAAATGCTTTGGTAACTGTGGCACTGCATGCATCCTCATAAATGTAAAGAATTACTGCAAGGTCAGGCAGAATAAATCCTGTACAGCAGCTCAGTGAAAATCTTGCTGCATATTCCAGGTTAAGAGTAGAGTGTACAACAATATGTTTTAATGGTAAAATAAATAACAAAACTGCTTACATGCTCTTAAGAGCTTTTTACTGTACACGGGTACACACTCATAATGCACTCTGGTAATAAGTCTGTTCTAAAATAAACTTCTAATAGACGTAGGCCTGTTTCATGTTATGCAAAACTGGTTTTTGATTGTGTGCTGAAAAATAATGATCAGTGCATGATACTGTCCTGAAAGAAAGTGAAACAGTATTCTGTAGTTTGTTCTTTAGGGAAAAGAAAGAAAAGAAAGAAACCCCTAAGGAATCCAAAGTCATGGAACTAATGCATAGAAAAAATATGTTCACAGTACCTCTGTGAAGTTTCTCTGATATACACCTTCTTATCTGTTTCATTGTCACAATAAAAATTTAAGTCCTGCCCCACACAAATTTTAATAATGTTCTTCAGGGGCATAGTGCAATGACATGAAGCCTTCGCAATTCTACTGAAGGAAATAATGAGACAAAATCTTTTCTGGCATAGTAACAGGGCTAGCAGTGTGACAGGAAAGTCAAAGGAATTTCACCGTGTAGTTTATAGCCAACTTGAACTTAGCAGTGCAGGGCCAGGCTCCTCATTTAATTTTTGTGTATGTATTTAAGATATGTAATTCACAAACAGTAGATTATTTGGAGGTTCTTTTGAAGTTTACCACAGCGTCCAAAAGAAGAGATAAATTGTACATGGCAATCACGGAGATAAGTGTAATGGAAGAGAGATGTTAGTCCCTACTTTTAAGAATCACAGTCACAACAGTGTATTTCCAATTTGTAGGTATATAAGTTCTAAGAAAATTAGATTTCCTATTTCAAGCTAATGGTTTAGCTCTATAATATGCTCCACTTTAAGTAGCTCTGGTTCCAGTCCATCAATTCCTCCTATCTTATTAATATTTAAATTCAATAACTGTTTTAATACTATTGATTTGTGAACTTTCCATATTTTAAATTGACTCTCTTGTGAAGGTTTAAATTACACCCTTTCTCTTCTCCATTTTCATTCCAGCCTGATACTTCCATGGGAACATACGAGAGAGGAAGTAAAAGCGTCTGATAAAGAACAGAGATGTCTGTCGATGGAATTCTTTTCGAGTACATAGATGAAATATAAAAAATTTTCCACTCATTATTTTTATGCATTATTATCACCATAAAATATCTATTTTTGCAGCTTCCCTGACAGATGCAATTTGTTTCAACTCTTTAGGTATTTGAAAGCAAATTGAATAAAAAAATAAAACAAGCCTGTGAAAAAGCTGGTAACAGAGTAGGACTCTAATATTTCAAATACTTAAGTCCAGCAGCATTCTTGAAAGCCATATTATTCAAGAGTAATGTGATTATTCATAGAAATTTCATGGGTTTTTAGTATTATTTTGAGGTTTTAAATCTCTGAGATCTACTTATTCTTCACCAATTATATAAAATTAGATTTAGTAGCAGGGAAATTAAATCAGATTAAATAAATACCAATGAAGCTTTTATCTCACACTTAAGCTAAACCCTTGTGAAGATGTAAAAAAAAAATAAATTCTATTTCTTTCTAAATACTCTTTGTTTCACACACTTAATAATTTAAGTGGGCCACCTCAAATGATTTTTTGCTGCAGAACAGGCACGATTTAAGAACAAAACATTTTTACTTTGATTTTAATATACCTGTGGCCCAAGAAACCATTAATCAGATAGATAGATTACAAAAGTGGTTGCTCATGACAAATTTGTTTACATAGTTTGCAGAAAAAAATATGTTGTAGTTATTTTTTGTATTCCAAACAAAAGAACATTATTAAAGTTGCAAAGTCAAGTACACCAAAGTTAGAAAATGCAACCTTACTTCTTCCTGCTAGTGCAGTCAACTTATGCTACAGGCTCTAATTCTATATTGGCATATTCTTTCTTTGTTGACTCATCCAGTGCACCATTATGGCTGTAGCTATAACTGACAAGCACAAGCAATTATCGTTCCAGCACCTCCTGTCTGTGCATTAGTTCCATGTTCCAGCACCCTAGATCTCAAATTGAAATTCCACATGCATAGATTTTCATTAGAAGTGTGAAAAAGGAATCGCACATGTGAGCAAAGCCCTAACTGTTAACACCAATCCAGAGAGTCTCTTCCTGCTAAGGATACAGAGTGTTTTACGGCTGCACACAAGAAGTTTTCCTGTGCATTCCTGTGAAATCTCTGCCACCGTCCATGTTTGAAAAGCCTATGATAGCTCAGGCAGAGCATGGGAGAGCTCAGATGTCCTTTGGCTTGCTCAGGGACATGACCCAAAATGGACTACAAGGGGTCAGCCCTCTGAAATAATCTGGCTTGTGACTTCGGTACATAATAAAAGCTAGGTCTCTGCAAGGGCAGATGCAGCGTGTGATATCCAGCAGCTATACAAACAGGGAAGATTTCCTGTTCCCACTAGTGTTTTGTTAGGCCCACAAGAAGGTCAAAGCTATGGAGGTGACCTGAGTCTCAAAGCCTGATCTGTGCAAGTTTTCATACTCTCAGCTGCTGCTTGAAAGAGTCAAGTTACTTTTTTCTTCAATGGCACAGTCACTTTCATCCTAATTGGAGGCAGTGTGAGCATTTGGTAAATTAAGAAGGCCTGTGCTGTTTAGACAGACTGCTCCAAGCACTTCAGCGAGACTGTGCTGAATTAGTTTTGGCTGGCTGTGGTTCTAAAAGAACATTCAGAGACAGAATCATTTTTTAGCTCCAAGCTACAACATATAATTTATGCTTTTAATTTCAAATTCTAAAATGTGGCAGGAGAGGTGGGGAGAACTCAGAGCAAAGAGTTGGGGGGGGGGGGGGCAATTACTTGTCAAAAGATCTAAATCCAGGATATTGATCTGGCATTTATTGTGACATATTTTTTATATTCTGAAGATGTAAATGTGTGTAAAATGTCAGTTTTTCCTTCAGTTTAAGTGCAAGAGATAATTCAGTTCAGATTCTGCTTGTGTCTCATTTTGCTGCTGAAAGATGAGTGAAACAAGGATTTTTGTTTTTGTTTTTGTTTTGGTTTGGTTTTTTTGCAAAACACTACACATCCATATATTAAAAACACATAAGTGACTTTCCATCCAAAGTCTTATTTTCAGTAGTGACTTAGACACTGGGTTGAAATCCTGGCCTCACTGAAAGCGAATGCAAAACTCCCAATGGAATGTGACTTATTCCGTGTGAAGTGGAAGAGCTTCAAAAGGGAAAGGGCCTCAACCTAGAGTACCTTAGCGTCCTAGGGGTTAGAAACCCTTTGGTTAGATTTAACTATCCCTAAAATAAGATTCAGCCCTGCTTTCCACACAAGATGTATGATCTAATCTCTCATATTTCACAGAAAGTCACTGGAACATAGATAGGAAATAAAGACAAATCTCACGCTACATCGTTACCTTGTGTCCAATGGATGGAAGCACCAGAGAGAAGCAGTTTCTGAAGTGTTCATTTTATGTTTCATATTTTTCATTATTCGTTTATCATTTTTATTGTTTTTATTATAAATTCACTTATATATTTTACAATGAATAAGAAGTGAAAACCATCCACTATAATAACCCTTCTAAATATGAATTATTACAGGTACATCAGGATGCCTGCATGCACTTAGCACATTCCATGTATATTCCACATTCCTTCTTTGGCAGTTTGAATCCCAGACGATTATAGGAATAAAATGCTATTCCTTAGCTGCTAATCTTATACATTTTACATATTGAAATTTAATTAGTCCTCCCCATAAAAGCATTGGAGTGCACAGGATTTACAGTTGAGAAGGTTGAGGGACATAAATGGAAAAAAAAATTCTCAAAATCTTACAGCAATGCACGGATGAGCACAGGAATTCTTGGTTTTCAGTATTAGATTGATCCATTAGATCATACTGCATCACACCTTCTGTTCATGAATATTTCTTCTCCATCCTCTAGGAGGAATTACAAGCATAAATCTTCTATGCACTGATGAGAGAAAAGTCTTTCTTTCATCTTAGTGAATACACATCTGGTACCTCCTATTCAAACAGATTGATTCTTACTTTAAAGACTCATTATATTGCATGATACAAAAAGTGGTTTATACCTTGAGATATATTTGTGTGTGCTACAGCACGTAACAAATAATATAAGAATATGAAATATTATTAACAGGAAAATTCTATTTTTTTTCCTTTTCAAAACAGCATTTTTCAAATGTTTCTCATGATTTGTTTCTCTCTTAAAAATTCAGAGTCAGTCATTTCATGGAGAGAGATATAAGTCTATTACACTGGGATAGTAGTTCATATCCTCTTTGATTAACAAAATTAAATATTTGATCTGATTGGTCCTAATGCCAATTCAACAGCAATTGTAGTTAATTTACATCCTAACCAGTTTTAAAATCTAGTAAATAGTTATAAACTTCACAGAGTCAGATATGTGGCACAATATTTTAACTTGAAAGTAATTTTCCCAAATTCTCAGATTTTTTTGTCTCTGTAGATCTCTTTTCNCCCAAATTTTCAGATTTTTTTTTTTTTGTAAATTTTTTTTTTTTTTTTTTTTTTTTTTTTTTTTTTTTTCTTAGTATGTTTTTGAAAGCTGTCCTACATTCCTTGGCTATTTTACTGGTCCATAGATGGGTAAGAAATATAAGAGCTTCCCATTAACTTCTGTTGGCCTGACATCAGACATTACAATTATGTTTTCAAGCTGAACACAGGGAAGCAGAAACCTGTGCTACTGCTGCATTCCCTGAAGTCAGTTGGGTACCCAGACAAAATAACTTGCAAGATTCTCCATGCTCGAGTTTGGTTTACTGGCCACAATCTAACAAGATGCTCAGGCATGCTTTAATGCATTTAAAAGGCTTCAGTGGTTACCTGTGTACTTAAAATTAACTGCGTGCCTACGTGTGCTCCTGGAACGAGGTCTATCTTTAGTAAGGTAATGACTGTTTCTACATTAGATGTTCAGTTTCCCTTGAGTCTTCGATGGAAAAGAAAAAAGGACTTCACCAAGGAGAGATTTAAATCATACACATTAAGATCCTAACATCCCACTCTGCTTCTGAAGAAGCATATCTCTGTTCCTCTGTGGACTATACATAGGAAGCCTTGATGGACTAGCGTGTCACCATTGGTATCTAAGTACATATCTTTTGCCATAGTTTTCAACATCCTGTAGACACCCCTGTTTTAGCAATCTGTCTGAAAAACTGTGTGGGGGTGGAGAGCAAGAAACGGCGTCATAGGCCCTCTGAGTGTTACAGCTATGTGCGACTGTCTCCAGCTGTGGCTCAATTAGGTAATTGTCAGAGATCATGTGGCACTTGCCCAGTGTGTGTGTGGCCTTCATAATTCAAGCAAACTTCTGTTCCTTTTCTGCCTACACACAGAAAAATGGTTAATTTTTTTTTCCCCAAGTGATGTGTTCTTAATACAGTTGTCATTACTTTAAAAGCTTTCATAATAATATTGTGTTGTGTGGCAGGAAGCAGAAAGGAGGCCAGAAAAGAACACTGGATGAAAAGCAGATGAATGAAAGCTTCAGTGCTGTTTTTCAAAAGATGGAACAAAGCTTCTTGTTTCCCAAAAAGTTAAACTAGCACCTCAATTAATTCTCCTATGTATTTGGAAAAAAACAACAACATAAGCACTGTAAAAAACTCACCCGCTTTACCTTTTAATGCACCTATGATGGCTAAATGCGTGTCTACAGGAAGGAAGTAGTACTGCAACGCTGGGAACCAAGAATTCATGTTCTGAGCACGGGTATAGCACGCGTTGCCTGCACTGCTGGGCTGTTTGTGTCCTGAAACACCTGAGGCAGGGACGTCATTTCATGATGTATTTCTGTCAGGAGCTAAAGTTGTGCTAAGACAATTCCATCCTCTTTTCCTGCAGCTTGTTTCCAGCCCCTTTGCCGTTATTCACTGATCTCAGTTGCATTGAAGCAACTGTCTTGTCTGTGTTGGGTTGTGCTATAAGCCAAATGAGGAATCTGGCTTGGAAAGCCACCTGCAAAAAAACTCGGTTTAATTCAATTGATCTGCTTTAGAGCCAGTCCTGCAGGCAGAAAACTGAAATGCAGAGGTGGAAATGCTCCGCCTCCTCAGTGAGAAGAGGGTATGGGCAGGACTCTGCAGGCAGCTTCACTCCTGGGGAAATCACAGTGCACAGCTACAGTCTTGGTGGAAAGGTTATTCAGTATCACTTAAATATTCCCTGTTATGTGCTGCAAGTATGTGTCTATGGAAATAGTACCCTTAGGGCCATTCAAAAAATATAGACATTAGATTATCAGTGGATAATTAGCTCTGTGGATTTATTTCCTTTTTCAGATTCCTCTCCTTCTAAACATGAATTAGGAAGATTTTAGCTTATTTGAAGACATTCACAAACATAAAATCAGATTCTTATGTGGTTTGGGCAGTAGAAATTTTGAAAGGACTTCCTAAAAGTTACTATGTTAAGAGGCCTGCTGTTAAGCTTTATAAACTCATCTTTCCCATATTCCTTTCCTCTTATATTAATGTCATATTTTGCTTTGAAAAGACGGCAACAACTGAGGGATACAGAAGTTAATAAGATATTGGTAAAATACTTTTGATATGCAATTTATGTTACATACTTAAGTGTTGGTTCCAATAAGCAAGAGTGCAACTATGCTAAAAAAATAAGTTAATTGAAGTTACTCTGCAAATATGAAAACTACAACACAAAGCTGAAGAAACTCTTAAAATGCATTTGCATTGTGAGATGTGTCAAACAGATAAGGAAAGAGATAACACAGAGAAAAGAAATCTGCATATCCACTTATTCATTAGGGGTTTGTTGGGGGTTTTTCCCCTATAAATGCCTAGTATGCTTTATTTGTATTTTGTTGAGGTACAAAATAAAAAAAAATTATGAGTGCTTAGAAAGATGATGGTAAAGGTTAGAAGAGTGAGTTGAAGAGTGAATTTTAACAAAACAGTTATTGAATGAAATTGGGCTGTAATTAGAGGGCAGTACCCAAAAAATTGCTTCTTAGAAGAGTCAGAGGGCACAATTATGCTGGAGGTCAGCTCTCAACTTTGGTAACTGAAGGAGATGATCAGCAGAAGAACCCTATATAATGACTAAACCCAGACTTAGTCCATAGGTTTACTGCATTACTGAATTATTTTTTTTCTTTTCCTAATTTTGATTTCAATTTTGTACCTAATATTTACCATAAGAAAGCTTATATATACACAAATACATACAAAGAATTTTGATCCTTAATTTCATCTGGTGAGAGAAGATATTCCAAAATGAACTGTTGTAGGAGATGTGCCACCCAAAATGTGTGTTGTCATTTGGTTTCTTCCTCAGTCAGCAAGGGTAAATAGCAAGGCTACTGGTATCAGCTGGTCCATCAATGGGGAAGAAACTCCTATGACAGGTGCAAATGTGTGTTTCATGGACAAGTAAGAAGGGCCAAGGAGATGGCTTCTGGCACAGGCATGATCCTGACAGTGCATGGGTTGGCTGCGGATATATGGCGGCTCAGAGGGCATGGGCACTAACACGGTCTTCATACAACAACCGTACTTTCTCACATAGTGCTATCATCTGTGCACCAAACTGCTGTCAGAATCAAAGACCAGCTTGCTTTTTCTGAGGGTTTTTGTAATATGTTGGGTATTTTGTTTGTTCTCTGTATAATTACTAAAAATATAGTTGATTAGTCATGCAGTGACCTCTTCCTTTCAAAATGCAAGCATTTCATAAATACATTATTGTGGAGTTTTTTGCCAGTACTATGCAGCATGCATGTGTATTATGGGCTGCATCTTGCTCTTTTATGTGCTTAATGAATAGTTCGCTCATTTTTTAATGTGTTTACAGCTTGCCAGTAGTTCCCATCTTTACTCTCTCAGAAAGTGAACACAGTGAAAAACTCCAGTCTAGATTCTACCGTGTTTTACATTAGTCACTTTTATAAAATGAATAGATTGGCCCTGTATGCCAGCCAATAGAATGCGTACAACTGCAACTTTCATAGCCTAGATTTTGTTTTCTTACAGTTTAGAAAATATGTTTCTCAAGATGCTAGATGAGAGGGTTAGAAATTTTTTCCTGATTGGTGGGGAACAAGCATCAAGCAGAATGCTGCTGTATAGCAGGCATCTCTCATGAGAACTCGGGGATAATAGGTATATTACTGTGTTGACGTTGTGTTTAAAAAGATGTGGTTCCCAGGGTAAACGTCACATCACATGTAGAAATTGCCTGGAAATATGGAAGATTACTGCTGTGCGCACATGAAATACAAGTCAGGCAAGTATTCTGTCCACTGCTCCAGGGGATTAGTTTAAGATTGCAATTCTGTCCTCGATGCATGGGTGTTGAGAAAAGACAACCAGGTGGCCCACCCTAATTTGGATCCCCTCCCGGACTCCATCCTAACTCAAACCCCTGCTCAAATTAACCACGTTTCTTCTCTGGGAATTTTCTACAGTTCAGCTCAGAAACACTGCTTCTCTGTTTTATTTTCAAAATGTGTGTGTTGCTTGGCTGACAGAACACCTGAATATACTTTCAGGCAAGAGGCGTGTGTGTGTGTACTTCTTACTGAATAGCTTTTTTCAGCTGATTTCACCTCTTTCTGTTTATAAGCCATCTGTGAACAGATTATGAAAGTATCAACGGCACTTTTTACATTAAAGTACTGTAGCATTCCTTTTTGGGACCATTTCCATGGCTACTGATAATGTCACACCACTTCTGCGTTGTCAGAACCTGTCACTATCCATACACCCAGCACTCTAAACATCAAAATGATTTGCAACCAATTTACTGAAAAGCTCAAAATGTCTTCTACAGTAATCTCTGTCACTGGAAAAATGCCATTTTTGTAAGAGGCAGCTTCATCTTTATCAAGCTTTACTACACTCATATAATGGATTGCACATAAGACTACAGTAGTTCACACTCTTAAGATCAAGTGTGAGATTCCTAGAAAGGAGTAAATGATTAAAGCCTTGGTGAAATCTGCATTAATTGAAACATACAGGTGCTATACTTTATTCAGCTCAGTGGAGCTTCAAAGAGTTAACCAGACTAATATGCTTCAGTTGAAATATAGGTGTGTAGACTGTGCGGTGTCACATAGTTGCTTCCATTAGTTGTTCCTGTGGTAATCTGGCATCAGTATATAATTACAGATCCAGCTATATAAAGAGCTATTCAATTTCCTGAGTAGCTGGCACTATTTTTTTCTACTCAAGCCTACAAAAGACAACAATTACCTGTAATGGAATACATTTGATCTCTATTGACATTCATAGGAATTCAAGGCAGAAAGGACCACTATAGTAAGAAGGTAAGACCAACTATAGTGGGTTGGACCAACCATTGATCTAGCTCAGTGTCCTCTTTATGACAATTGTTATAGCAAATGCTTGGAGAAAGCATAAAACTAAGACAAAGGTCAAAGATACAAGAGATGTTTTTGCCTTTTTAAATCCCAGCAGAGAGCTGCTGTGCGGGAGGTTACAGCTCCTCTCTTCAGGACATGCTAATTTGACACCCTGCAAAAGATAAGCTGTTTGAAGCAGTGCTAAAATTGCAGAAATTATTACAGAAATATACCCAACCTCAACTCTGTTTTAAAGTTTCCAGATGTGGAAAAGCTGCCACTGACTTAGTGAGGTATCTGATATTAGCTAAACTTGCTGTTGTAGAAGCCATAGCTCTCAACTGAATTAGTGTAGCTTCTACCTCCAGGCATTAAACCTTTGTTTTATGGGCTGTGGCACCATATTATCAAATTTTGCATGCTATTGCTGGTGCGTTTAAGTTGTGACTGTTACCACAATTTTTCCTTATTAATTACTCAAGTGGAGCTCCTCAATTTTCTTACTACAAGGCTTTTATTTCACTCATTTAAGCATTTGATTGGACTCTCAGTATGGTAAACATATCCTTCTTGAAACGTGGACTCAGCTTTCAAGGACAGAACTGGACTCAGCTTTCAAGGAACATCATACCAGTGCCAAACAGTGTTCATATAAGATTACTACTACCTCATATAGCTATCTACACAGCTCCTAAACGTTTAATTTGCCTTATTAACATTAATAAAAAGACTGTTGCACCTACAACTCATGTCACTCTGTAGCTTGCTTCTAACCCCTAACGTTAAAATAAATAAATAATAAATAAATAAATAAATAAATAAATAAATAAAGATCAGTGTCTCCTCAGCATCTATGTTGTCCATATGTGGTTTCTCTTGTTCCAAAAGCAATGATTTGCACTTGGTCTTTTCTAAGCACATCTTGTCCTGAACTTATTAAATGGTCTGATCAATTTATATTAGTGATCTGTGGTGACTAGTGATCACATATATATGTGTGTACAGGTTCAATGGCTGTCCCAATGTATCTCCTGTTAGCTTTCAAAATATTCTGTTTTCACAAACACTTGCATTCCTAAATAAGCACAAGTTCTGTGATCATTTTTCTTTGCGTATAAATATGAGTCTAATAAAGAGTTATTCTCAGATATAACATTTAAGACATGAAAGTAATTTACAATTTTGGAATTGCAACAGTGAGAGAATGACAACTTTATCACATACTACTTAAATTAAAAAAAGCACCAAATCAAGTCTGTTTCCCACCCCTCACCCTATTTCTGGGGGTCATGTTCTTATTATTAATTTCTCTTACACTCTAGACAGGGTGACCACATACAAATTGCCTTTTTGGAGTGGTCCCTGTCCAATGTTAACATCCATAATGTGCCGGGGAATTGTTTGAAAAAGTGCTGGTTGATGCAGGCCAAAACCATCTCAGGGATTGTTCAAAGCTCTTAGCAATATGGACAATGAAATCCCAATGTGCAGAAAAATTCCCCAACGTTGTTTAATTTACTAGTACAGACATAGTCAGACAGTACCGTTTTTAACACTATATACCACCATCCTCCTTAAATACGTTGAAACAAGTGACGTCATGTCTCTAATCTTTCAAGAAAATGTCAGTGACATCACATTAATAAAAATCAGTTAATAGTTGACTAATAACACAATATTATTTGCTCTTGCCAAGGGTCTTTATGCTCATATAGACAGTCCAGGATTTCTTTTTCGCTTCCTGTGATGCTTTGATTAATTTACTTCTCAATATCTTGATTTTATGCTAAGGAATTGCTATCTTTTACCTCCTTTCCACTCTCTCCCCTTGCTGGTAATTTAGCAGTCTCCTGATGAGTTTGTCTGGGGAGACTGGTTTTCCTTTGACTGAGATGGAGGCCTTCCAGATTTCACAGATGCTTCTTCTTGTTGAAAGTGGTCTGTTGCCCCCAAATACCAAACTCTTAATTTTATTTTTATCCAGCAGTTCATTTCCAGAATCATCTTCTTGCTTTTTGTTGTTCAGAAGATAGTGGGAGTCTTGCAATTGCCTGACCATTCCTTCTCCTTTATAATCCTTCAGAACTATCTGATTCCCAGAAAGTCAAAGAACCCTTTCTGCTGCCTATCTTATCATTGAAGAATGACTTTTTCTCCACCTATCTTAACACAGAACTGTCTCTTCTTTAGACAGTTTAGATGATCTCTGTGAACATATGTAATAGTAATAAATTGGGCTGAGACTACATTTTTATTTGACCAGCTGGCTTTGAAAGATAGCTTTTGAAGTTTTCTTTCAGAAACCTCATTGGTATTTAAGTATTTATTTTTCATCTTGATTCCAGAATCCATATTTCTTTAAGATGACAAAAATTTTTTAAAAGAAACTATGTGTCTGCAGTCAGAGCATGTTTTATAAAACAGGGTATTGAGACTTGTATATAGATTACATTATTAAATATATAGACTTCCAAATTTAAAGTGACTATAAGGGATTAGGCATTATTGCATGAAGCCTGTATCTTTCCTCATAGAAAGTGTCAACACTGTGTCAGTTTTTTAATAATATTTAAAACTTTCTGGAGTTCATATATCTTCCCTGCAGATGGTCATCAACATTCTAAGTCATTTAGAGGAATCTACCCCACAACAAAATTGTTACATGATCCTTCCTGAAGCAAAGACAATTGTACACAAAGAAAAATAAGAAAACTTAGAAATAATTCTCACTCTTTTGATACAAAGAAAATCCATCTCTAAACTTTTATGGAATACATTAGTTGAGTTTCAAGCTAAAAATTTGACATTGTGAGCCATGGCATAGAAATCAGTATAGGTGGCAAAATACATGCAAGAAGCTGGATAAATACTCAGGTGGTTAATCCATGTTGAGCTTATTTCTACCTCTACTAGCAGGTTTTTTTAAACTAAAAACTGCTGATGCAGCAGAGGCTGGATCCCTGGTGACCCAGAGCCCCACAGAAACAGCAGGTCTGCACCCAGTTACAGTACTAAAAACATAAATAAGAAGAACTTTCATGGAGCTTCTTGGAATCTCTCTGGTTATAATCAGTATCCAATCTAATCTATCTAAAAGCTTTTCTGATTAGGGAGCATATTCATATGAGAAGCTATAATTAAGAAGAGCAACAGGGGGAACTATTATTGTCTGGCATATGAGATCCCTTGTGGCTAGCAAGAGCATTAGCAAAGCAATTTGGGGGCTTTTAGCTAAACACTCAGTGCTGCCACAGCAATGTTTTTCACTAGAAGTCTACGTACAATTTTATCAGCAGTAATATTAATATCTAGGTCTTTTGCTCTTTTAGAAATATGTAAAATAAGCAATGCATAATTTTTTTTACTTGTATTTAAACAGGACACTTATATGCAAAGAGTGAATTTAGTATCTATATTATAATAATCTAACGAAAATAAAACCAAAAATGGAACAGTAATGAGCGATCTCACCAGCAAATGAATGGGTAAAAAAAAAAAATGAAAAGAATGTATAACAGGAAGAATTCTATTGAAGAGACATGAAGAGATAAAAGGACAGGCCATACCACATATATCTGGCAACCACAACTCATCATTAAAAGTCAGCTTTGATTTTAAAATACCACTTGGAGTCATCTGAGAACCAGTAGTCAATTATGCTATGTATAGGGAAAGACTGTGGCAGCTCAGATATCACTGCCTTACTTTCACAGAGTAAGATGTTGCCTTCTCAGTAGCAACTGTATATTCAGTCATCTTAATGGCAAGGACTAAACCAGAGTTTAACATCAAGATGACAGTTTTGATCCATTTTATTAACCCAAGATTCCTGCAGGATTTCAGCTTATCTGGTTTCTGACAAGATACCCAGAAGAGCTTCTGCCCTTCCATATTCTGCCAAAGTCTTTTCTCTTAATTCAGTTACTCTTTTGTTGAAAGAAAGAAGGGGGGAAGTGAGAGAGACAGAGAGGCACAAATAGCTTCCCTGATGCGATCAGCCACAGAACGATCAATTAAAGGAAGGTTTCTTTTTCAATTTTAAAGGCTTTGATGTTCTTTCTACTAAGGGATTTTCCTATCTCCTACATTTATTACACAGAAAGCTCTCTAAATATCAGCATTTCCACAGGGAAGCACCAGAGTAATGTTCATCCTTTTCTCCCCATCAGGAAATCCTCTGGTATTTTTCATCATCTGTCACTAATATGCTCTTCAAACAAATAGTAGGAATCATCAGCCTCCTCACTAGATATAGCAAGGCTTTCCTGATATCAATAAGCTTAAGAAGACAAAGAAAATCAACCTAAGCAGAGGTGAGACAGTTAGGAAAAAAAAATTAATTCCCTTTGCAATGTATGACTAAAACGGGACACCAAAATGTCTCACAGATAAACTGTGCTTTTAAGGAAAATGAATGAACTTGCCATTCAGACTGCTGAAGAAGTTTAAGCTTTTCTTTATCCTAAAAGTTTTCAATTGTCAAAGTGCATGGTTTCAAGCTAAAAAGGCATTAATACTTCAGTTAATAGGCCTCCTTGACATCTGACAGACTAACCTAGCAAGCCTGGTTTTTAATACCAGGTTTAGCAGGTGAAGGAGACCACAAGGCTGTACTAGTGAATCGGGAAAGAATGAAGACTTGCTCAGAGGTCTAAGCTTCTTGGTACTCTATTTAGAAAGTAGTGTCTAATCTATATCATGTAAATTATATAGATACTATTGTCATGTAAAAGATGAAGTCTGAAGCGTGGCTGATGGAGGCCCTCCCATTGAGTCACAAGGTTCAGAAAGAACTCCCTTGCTTTCTAAACTCCTTCTCAGAGAGAAACCTAGGTGTGACTAGGTCCAGTCTTGGTCAACAGTTCATTTCTAAAGGATTATGTATATAGTCACATACCAGAGTCAACGTTTGCCTGTTAGAGCCCCCAAAGGACTCTCACTGACTCAGTTTTGCAAAGCTGAAATGAATAAAAAGTTTATTGAAGCAACAAAGACTTTGGAATCACCATTGATAAATGCACTTACTGCAATAGTGCTAATATATGACTATGAGTATAATTGTAATGCTAGCAAAATACTGTCCCAGGTATTCTTAGCAAAAAAGGTGAAATCGCAATTGCTTACCAAGAAGGTGTCCCTATCTTGGGTGGAGGAAAAGGACCACAGCCCATCAATTCCATCTTTGGGGTCTTCAATTTCTTCTCTCCCCTTCCGGGGGGTTACTTCCTCAATATCCTCTATACCCTACTCTTAGCATGTTCCATTTAACATGATTTGGGTGGAGAGTCAAGTACTATAGTCATATATGTTTAGCATGTACTTCTTTTAGCTCATTATCATATTTAAGGTTGTCAACTTTAATATTCATTTCACAGATGATGAAGCAAAAGGTCTCACTCCAGGCACTGCAGCCTTCAAAATGCCATGTAGAAACCATTTATCTGTTTATTCCTCATTCTTCAGCCAAAACAGGCCCATGTTGCCGCCATAAGACTCCCTCCTGCTGCTGCTTCTCATGCCAACCTGGCAGATCTCCATCCACAATATTTGTAGAAGACCTAAGTGGACACCTGTGTTTTTAACCTCTTAGGTGCAATTCCCATGACTATGATCATGGTATCTCACCATATTGCACGATTTCTTCATCGTTTGTCATATACTATTTTTAGGCTTTTTATATACATGCTCTGAGGCAGACCGAGAGATCTGTTTAGGGTTCACCTCATTTAGTTTTCTTTCACTGTCAGCACATGGAACTGTTTACAGTAAAAGGGAATTATGTTTCAAGATCATGAACTTAGTATGCGGTTTCCCTGAGTACCACTTCCAAATGTCACGTTTACAAGAGATATAAAAATATACAAAGTTATAGACTAGCATTTTTCTCTCCAGACTCTGTATTTAACTAACAACTTCCATTGCTTGATCTCACTTGCCCTCAGAAAAGGCATTTAATTGCTTGCAAAAGTAAGACAGAAATAGGCAGTCTGAAAAACTTTTGATTTTTTTAACATTGTAATCTTTACTTTGAGAGAGATAGAGTAGAGATAGTGAAGGAATGGAGGTAGACTGACGGGAAACCAATTATGGTTCCCTGTTTCTCAACATTGGTTTTAATTAAAGCTGTGGGGTTGCAGTATTCTAATTTTGTTCCCTGGAGGAGGCACCTAAACAACCTTCAATCAATTGAGAATAACTCTGCCATACTGATCAGCCCCAGGACATTTCTGGAGTTCTACTGTACTTAAGAGGATGTACTAGTCATAGACATTAATAAACAACCACTCCAAGTTTTGTCAGGTACCAGGGAAGTCACGTGTTTCATAAGGCCATGTATTCAGTGCATTTACTGTCTTCACTATGTATTTCTAAATCAGGTGTGATTCAGCTGAGCTTCCCAGCTTGTTGATGTGGGTGCGTATTTTGGCTGTGTCCTGATTGCATGTCAGGATAAGAGCTGAGTACAAATTATTCTTCAGAGTGCCTTGAGTTTCACTGGAGCAAACTCAACCACCAACACAGGAAAGAAGGAGCGATAATGCCTCCAATAACCTGACACCCAAGGGACCATGGTTGTAGGCTGGAACTTGCAAAGCTCAGCAGCTCAGCAGTTTAGACAAAACCAAGAAGGTGTAAATGGAACCTAGTTTTTAAGTCAGTTTTTCTCTGAAAAAAAGTGAGAAGAAAGACCAAAAAATATAACTTTTTGCTTCTGTCTTTCACTGGTAATAATCTTAGCTAACACTAAGACAATATTTGAAAGTAGCTGAAAAAGAAACCTGATAGAAGTAGCTGTAAAAAAAAATAAATCAAGAAAATACAGGGCTTAAGTTGAATATCAGAAAAAGAATCAGCATGATTACTAATGAAAGGAATCCTTTGTTTTCTGGAAGAGAGTTTGGGAAATTTGTCTTAGTCAATTGATCCTTTGGACAACAGCTTTTGCAAGGATCATGTCTCAGCAAAACCAGAAAAAAACCTTCCCCAAACATATAGTGAATGCATATTAAACAAACAAAACCCATCATCATTCCTCCTTACAACTGCAGAACGAGCATATGGAGGTGTGCACTAGAAAAAACATTTTACTTCTCTACTTTGTCACCTAAGTGGCATCTGTACATTTTAGATCTCAGGACTACTGTGATTTCCAAAATAACTCCATTTAATGAAGGTACAAAAGTGAACAATTTTGTTTGTGCTTCCAGTGGAAGACAAGAGGTTTAGAAGGTTTATTCTGCTTCATAATGATGAATTAAACATTCTGAGGAAGGATTTGAAAAGGCTTAAATGTAATGCTTTAAAAAGCTGCACTCCCACGAGGTAGATACTATGCCTCTATGTGCCCGTTTGAGTTTTCTGACCTTAAAATCAGGTGGGGCTGTTTCTATTCCTCCTCCAGATCCCACCTAGCCCATTCACAACTCAATTGGCAATTGGAGGTCAGCCAGACAAGAGCTCTCTACAAACTCTTTTTCTCAAACTTGCTGGTTGTTTTATAGACTTTTTGAGTTACTGGCTCATGTTTCTTCTGTGCTTTATGCCTGGAGTTGCCTGTTAGAGCTGTGAATTGCAATGATCAAAGTTGACCTGCCTCATCTCAGCCTCATTTCACAGCAATCAGGATTCCCTGACATCTCAGCTTTTCACAAACAGCCAGATCTTTGGGAAATCAACTTGGGAACTTTATTTGATCTTGGCTTCAAGTGTGGTAAAACAGGCAGATGCCATCCCCTAGCGCAAAGTTAGAGGACAGCAAAACATCAAAACAGCTACATAGAAAATATATTGCTTACTAGTCAGAATATTTTTCCATTAATACAGGCAAGTGGGAAAGAATTTGTAACTGAATTGTCTTCATAGTTTTTGATGATTTAGAAAATCAATGGAGAAGATGAAAAATCAGGCTTTTATCTCTTCTACTATGAAGTACAGCTGATTGTGGCTGAGGCTGCACTTGCAGAGAAAGCCTGTTAGATTCAGTTTCAGCCATTTAGCTTCAGTTTCTACATGGCTTAAGCTCACCAGCCCTGCAAGGCTTGACACTGCCATCAGCAATGCTAATTTTGGAGAGATCTTTCCATCATCTCTGTTGACAGAAGTATGCCACAAGACAGGCAGGACAATTTTTGCAGTTGGAATTTTGCCACTGCATTGGTGAGCCATCAGGCAGTCGATAACACAACCTCTTTGTAAGGAACACGTATGGACTCAAAACTTCTGGAAGCAACATTAAAATGCCCTTTCCTCTCTGATAATCAAACCCTTCCTCCTTGTTCCCCCAACCAACAGTATGAAAATATGTGCCCTAAACTAGAATATTTACCCTTAGGTTTGGCCCTTTCAGAACATTTATATACTTGAACAGGAAGTCTGAACTTGATTTTTTTTATTAGCATTGAAATCACTTTTCTTCTTCCTGCTATTTTGTTAAAGTTTTTACTACAAAGGAAGGTAAGGATGCTGCACAGCCTGAAACCCCTTTTGTTCCTTGTGAGTGAAAAATGAAACTATTCACTTTTTCCCCTGGAAAAAAACAAATGTGAGCAGCAGGTCTATTGAAACAATTGATTATTCAGTTTCTAGAGTTAAAACACACAGGGCTTATCTCCAAAGCCATCAAAAAGATTATTTATTTATTTATTTATTTATTTATTTATTTATTTATTTATTTAAGAGTCCAAGTAGAGAGAACATTATTTCATGGAAATACAAGCAGCTATTTTTTTCTTTTCAGTGTACACCACCAATAAAAGAAGGTAACTTACATGTGAAAAAAAACCCCTTCAGAGTTACTGGATTGTAAAACTTAAAAAATATCCTGGATCAAAATAGATTTCACTGTCAAATTTTTCAACTCTGAATACCTAACATTAGGTTTCTAAAGGCCTGTTTTAGCAATTAAATTTACATGGGAAGATTTCCAGGAGCTGTTGAGCATTCATAAACTCAAGTGAATTTAGGGGAAGCTGTAAGTGGTGACTGCCCTTGAGAATATTGACTAGGATATAGGATTTAGTAACTCCAGCTTAGTATACCCGGTCTGAATAAACACAGCTTCATCTCTGTTGTAGCCATCGGCATCTGCACTGAGCTCAGTATTGGAACCTGGATAGATAGTACACAGGGAAAATAAACATGCCAGAGCCTGGCCCTTGAAAGGTCAGGCTGATGCTTTAGTCCAAGGAGAAGATGTTGTTATAAGCCATGTACAGAGGTTTCTTTTTGCAGGCATAAGTCCCCTTGCTGCTGAGGCAGCTGCACCCGTGATCCAAACCAAAATATTTCTTTCTGTTCTCCCCCTAATATGACATCTTAGCTAAAACCAAAAGTACAACTTACAACTGGAGCTATAGTTTTGCAGAGACATTTGCAGATAAATCACTGCAGATAATTTCATTGTGTAGAAACAGATGAACTAAACATATCTGTGCAACTGTTCAGTTTAATTTGCCAGGTTTCTTGTATATTATGTCACTGTTTAAATTTCAATTTCAATACATTTCTGTTATCTAAAGACTCACAGCAATTTTTTCACAGTATTGCATTTTTATAGGAATTTTCAAGATCCTTGAACATTGTATGATCTGAATCAGCTTACTGTTAACACGTATAAATAATGAATAAGAAATCCTCACTGCAGAAAAGTTGAGCTGCTCATGGACTGCCTTATATTCAGAGAGTCCTATGGGCTTCAATAAACACATCTCTCCTGTTCAGATGCCTCATGTGGTGAGGTACATGGAAGTATAAAACTTTTGATCTTGAAAGAGGTGTCCAGGAGATTTTCCATAGGGAAATGATGTAATATTTTAGTGACTTTAATATTTCCCCTATCTGTTTAATGATTCTCATTACAAGAAAATACATACAAGCAGGTCACTATTAAATATTGTTCCAGTCCATAAGGGTATTTAACTAAACTTCTCTTTTACAGCATTTCAAAGAAAATATTAAAAGTTAAAGGGTATCCTTAGAAAATGAGATCTGCTTAAAGTCTATCCAAATGTGGCTTCCAAGGAAGCAAGAAGAGGAAGAATATTTTCAGTGAGTCACGTTAATTACAGACACAAGGAAGGTTTTGGCCACCAACATCAAAGAAAGAGAGATATAAAAGGAAAAGAGAAAAATGTATTTCAGAAGCAATTACATTGTTTCAGAATGTGTGATTACTTCACAATGGTGCTTATGTTTTTGACTTGGAAACTACAGTAGACAACAGCTTATTGGGATATGAGCAACTAAAAGAACAAAAATTAAATCACTGTCAGCACAGTAAACACGAGGCAGAACAGCTGGCGCTAAGTAACCTTGGTCAAGACAAAAATCATCTGTTCAGAAGGAGAAATCTGAAAAAAATCACTAACATTGTTGCAGGGTGGCCTGAGAAGCAATTCTGCTGTAGAGTACATCTAAACTGCATATTTAATTTTTTTATATAAACCACATATTTGCATCATATAGGGAAGTTCTCAAGCTACCCCAATACTACAAGTTCCTTCAGGACCATGGTAAAGCCTTTATTGTATTTATACTTTTCCACTTGTTCACAGCAGGTACCATAATGGCCACCACTATAAGAGGTCCAGCATACTGCAGCCTTTTAACTTCCTCCTTGATCTTCCTTCATCTGGCATTGTTAGGGAAAAGGGGAAGAAAAAGACTCTAGACAGGCTGATGAGGTCTACCCCAAATGCCTGACTCTTACCAAGGCCTTTCAGTGACATCCTCAAACAAAGCTCCCCTCGATATAAGTGTCCCAAAGGCTTACAGCATGTATCAGCAGCATCCATGGGTAGGACCAAATTATGTTCCCACCATGGATTAACAAAGAAATTACTAATTTCTTAATGCAAAATGTAACCTTCAAAGTCTTGCATCAGGATCTGGCACTGATTCCGAATCAGATGAACACCAAAGCTCCCTTTTATTAGGCCTCTACTGTGAAAATGCTCACTGTGTCAGTCCTTCTCACACACACACCTCATCCTACTCAGCTTTCATTTATTTCTCCATCATTGCTCAGCAGCAAGCAACAATTTTCCCAGGGGAAAAAAAGGAAATAAAAATTGGACTTCTATATAGCGGTCAACATAATGCAAAACAGACGGCTTCCTCACATTTGCAGAACTGATGCTTCTAACACCCTTACCAATCTTGTCACTCCTCCCCTGACTGGGAAATGTAAACACAGACTTATTCTGGCCTGGCTCTTTCCCTCAAAGGTCAGGCAACTAAAAACAGATTCTACAGCTTTCTGCTTTTGATGCTGTGAGGAAAGCTCTCAGGACTCCAGGATCAGCTCCTTCAGCAGATCACTAGGAAACAGAAGCAAATATAATTTGTCCCTTTAGAATGCTGATTCCCTGCTGCCACATGGAGGAGTCCTGGCTATTATTCATAGTTTGAAAGGATATGACAGCTTGAAAGTAGCTGGTAATATGCCAAGGAACCTATGTGCACTCTCACTGCTGGGTGCTGATCCTAGCTTGGATGGTGGTTTGGACTTGACTAGTGTAGCAGAAATAAGCTTCAGCTGCATGGATATGCCAGATATTTTCCTACTGTCTTTTCCATAGATAACCTTAAGTTGAGAGACTTCCTTTTTGACCATGTCCTCCTCACGAGTAATGAAGATGACTGATCCTGATATTTCAGTAGAAAAAATGATAAATGTCTTTGAATAAACTCAACTTTTTAAGATACTTTGACCTTCCATCTCAGACAAACATCTGGTGACAGTTGAGTATGCATCCATCATCTTTATAGTAATTTACTATGTGCTGCTGACAGGGAAGAGAGGAGATTCCCCTTCCCAAGGGATGTACCAGTGTGAACAGCATTCCAGCAGCCTCTTCAATGATTCAAGGTTTCTGACATTACTTTACTGCTGTGCTCCCCAGTCTTCACTGATTATCTTTCACTGCCAAAGCGTACTCAAGACCATGGTCCTAATTTCAAAATTCACTGATGAATAAATGTCTGTAGTTCTAACTACAAAATTTCTATCTATGACTCAACAAGTAAAATGATTTTTGGAGACCCTGAAACATCTTCTGTTTTCTTAGTTTCAGGGTGAAGAAAAGTGAAGTAAAATATTTTCAGTAATGTAGTTCAGATGTTGAAAAAATGTAGAAATTATTTACTGAAATAAAGTTCTGCTTCTTTATAAGAAACATTGATAAAATACTTATATTCATCCCTATCAATTTGTGAATAATGCTTTTGCCAAGCAGAGAAAACTGGAACTGTAAAATAATAATCCATTGATAAGTCTGTTGTATGTAGTCATGCAGATGTTCATTATTGGCTGAATTTGCTATTTAAATTTTTGCTGGACTCTGATTTCAGTGGGACAGGAATTCCATCCAGCAATTGGAGAGCACACATCTTAATCTCAGTGCTATTTGATGGATAAAAATTACTGAATATATTTACTTTTGGTTGACTCCTACTCTTTATTAAACCCTAATAGGACATCATTCCTGGTTTTCCTTCCTTTGTGATTATTATTGCCTTCTAAAGTTTCTGTAGCAGGAGCTATCATCTGGCTTTTAGGCATATTCTTCAACTTAATATAAAAATATTTTAGCATTGAGTGGGCACCAGAAAGAGACAAGGCGGTGGAGCACTAATTATGCAATATGACAAGGGTTCCCTCCCAAATCCACTTACTCTCAAGTAGAGAAATCTCATAAGAAAGGTCTCTCACTTGATTTTTTTTAACGTCTGATGATCAAAAAGTCTATCACCACAAGCAGGTACTGTTAAAAGAGCTGGAAACCTAAAGCTGGTTTTGATTTTTTTTTTCTTTTTTTTCAGTTTTGCTTCTTTTGCAGAAAATTCATTACTGTCTCTAGTTCTGTTGTGAAATCATGCCAGTGACATTGTTATGCATAAAGTGACTTTTTAGGAATTCAGTTCTCTCATAATAGATGTCAGTGTTAAGATTCAGAGCAGCTGTAAAATTGGAAGTGAAATCCTAGTGGAGCTATCATAAGTATTTTTAAAGAAATTCAAAACATGTTTCAGTATGTTTTAATGTACAAAAGTCCTTTATAGATAGACCACAAGCTATCATATATAAATGCTTGCTGTATTTTTAATATTAAAAAATGAATCCTGTAAAATATGGCATTGTTCTTGATTTACAAGGATTTTATATTATGAAAATGGCAAAGAACTACCATTTTTTAATTCTGTCCCATGCATTTAGATACTAAGTTGTGGCCTATAATTATAAATTTCTCTCTTTACTGCCTTAAAACTGTACTTTGAAATGTAACTCACAATGGAAGGGGCCATTGAAAAGCTGCTGCTTCTCTCTGGATCTTGCCATATCAAATTAAATTTTAATCTATAGTATTTACAAAATGTGAGGAGTCAGTTGAATTAGGCTGCATTGAGTTCATACACTAGCAGAAATATGTGAAACTGCATTAAAGGCAATTTAAGTTTAGTTTCCTTGTTCTGTCCTTGCATTTAATAAAAAGAAAAAATAATAAAAAATAAAATAATCATCATCATCATCATCATCATCATCAAAGGGTTTAGGAGCTTTTGGCAAAACCAAAAATTTTTGCTTTGAGACTACTTCAGGAAGAAAGTGGTTCCAAATATTTTCAGAAGTGGTGGGAATAAAAGATGAGGTCATTTCAATATTAAATGATTTTAAGATTTATTTTTTAAAACATAAAAGACATGCTATTTCAGTTTAGCATAATGCAGGTTTTTATTGTTGTTAAACTCAATATAAGTTATTGTCAACCTACCACAAGTTGGTATCCTTTGACAATCCTGCTACAACAACACTGTCGTTTACATGGTGGATTTAAATACTCTTAGCATCCATAAGTATACATGTAGAAATGTAGTCCTTTTCTATTATTTGGCTTCATGCAGGTTGAGAAAAAAGCTTTTTGACATAATAGAGAACAATATTTTCATTAGCTCAGTCAGCTATTTAGAAAAAAAATTAGCTTAGTCCAATGGTATTTGCATAATGAGATCCTTTTATAGCAGTAGACAGAGTTTTAAGTCATCTTCAGCTGTGGTCAACGAAGCAGGATAGCAATGAGGTATTGCTGCAAGTTAACACTTTTGAGTAAATCCAGTGTCCCAACTGCTGCCTTTTTACTTAGAAAGTGTCTTCCCTTATGAGGTCTGAGATGTATCCATTTATGAGAAAATAAAGCAAGTTAATGTCATTCAAAGAGCAATATACCTGAGAAAGCCTTATTCCATGTTTTCTATCTCTTGTACACATAATATATAGAATAGTCTATCAAGAGTAAGGCTGGTACTGTTTCACAATTGGGAATATGTAACACACATAACTTCTGAAGGCACACTGCTGGGCTAATTCTTACAGGATATGCTTCATTTTTGGCAGATGATCACAGTGGAAAGAATTACCTTCTTCAGATGTCAGGATTATTAAAAAACACAGCTGTTCTGAGAGGCAAGTCAGAAAATAAGGTGCACAATAGGAAAATGGAAATGAACAAGTAAATAAAGGCAAAGAATAAATGGAAGTGAAAAGATTAATTTAGAAGAGCCAAAATGGTTGGTGAAAAAAGTTTTCTCTTCAACCTCTTTACCATTGAAAATATTAGCTGCCAGCCAAGTTGATGAAGTGAGTTATGCAGAAGACAGATAGCAGTTCTAGCTGTGTCTTGAATGAATACTGACTGCAGCGAGGCAGACTTCATTAGCAGCTCTGCTGACCTTTCTTCATTTGATATAAATAGGGACTTATAGTATCAGGAAAATGTAGATTAATTGCCCCAAGCCATATGCCAGCTGAGTGTGTTTGTCTTGTAGCAGTCTCCCTTATTTCTGAACCCCAGAAAGAATTTACGTAGGACATAGAAAAAATAATAAGACAGACAACTGAATTTATAAACCTAGTGATGCAGTAAATAGTGGAAATGGGCAGAAAAGTGCTTTTAAAAGACAAGAATGTTTCACATAGATGTGAAGTAAAACCAGCCTGTTTCCGTATATGTTTTTGGTAAGTCTAATGACCTGAAAAAACAGTTTAAGTATACCCTATGAAGAGATCTTTTTATGTTTCCCAAATATACTGTCATTTTAGAGATCCCTCAATTACTTTCCTAAGGCACCTCTGTATGAGATGCATTAAATCACTATAAATCCTACTAAAAAAAAATGGAAATCTTCCTATAACAATCTCCTACAATATGATATCCAGCTAGGTCCTTTAAGTCAGCTAGGAAAAGGACAGGAAATCATGAATATGCTCTCTGTACTGTGAGAGTATCAGCCTACAGGTAAGCACAGGCAGACAGCGACGGCTGTTGTTACCGTGCCCACTTACCTTGAATGGTCTTGGCTGCTAAAGTCCAGTCCCACAAATGGGCATGGGCTACATTCATGCAAGGGAATCAAATAACACCTCTTAAGGCATTTGAATTAAACATTTAAACACAAAAGATATTCAGAAAATCTCCCTTGCAAGGGGTGAACAACTGAGGAGTTTCTGTGCCAGACATTGTTAGTTAGAAATGCGTGCAACTGCTCAAGCCCAGACATTGCTGGGAGGTTGTGTTTGTCTGGTGCCAACACCCCTGCGGGATTCACTTGGGTTCATCCCCTTTGGTTGACTTGCAGAGAAACCCACATCCCTGCTACTCAGGGGTGCGCTAATCAAAATAACACGGTGGTGGGGTCTTCTGGTGTTCTGGCATAAAACATTGTTTGAAGGAAAAATGAAGGGATGAATGTGACTTTGATGAGTGTTAAGTCTAGTGGTCTTAAAGCAATCAGTGACTGAAGTTTTACAAAAACTCACTGTCCATTAGCTCTTTGTAACAGCTAGCAAGGGAAGGTATAAGAGATGCTTAAGGCTTTTAAAAAAAAAACCACAAACAAGCAACCAAAAACCACACACAATTCTACTGGATTTTTTTAATGTGATTAATGATATTGAAACATATAAATATAGATAATTATATTTTTATTTTAAATTAGTTTATTGCTGAAAGCAAGATTTTAATATTTTTATTGCAAGAAAATTAGGAATCAATCAACTAAATACCTTGAAGACCACACTCTCAGTGCAGGAAAGATATGGTGTGTTCCCTTCACATGTGATTGGCAGGTGAACATCTGGTGTGAAGCCTAATGTACCATGTACACAGCTTGAAGTTTACTGGTTCTTTTTTTTTGAAGATGTGGATCACAGAAACAGCTCCAATCTTCAGAAAAAAATTGTTAAAACTCAGCTAGTGAAATGAGGAGTTAGGTGAAATCTCTTACTCCCAAAACAATACAAATTCTGGGGGGAAAAAAGGGATTTAAACAGTAGGAAAAAGGCCTAATGCAGATAACTCCTTTTTTTTTTTTTTTTTCTAATGCAATTTATATAAAACCTTTGGAAGACAGATGAGAAATCAATAACAATGATTACTGAGTGGCAAAGAACTGTCACCCTAGTGAAATAATTTTTTCCCCTGAGGTTCACATTGGGTCAAAACCACTTGAAAGGTGTAAGCCAGTCTTCTACATCACTTTGTGATATGTGGTACCAATACCTATGATTTCTTATTATTATTATATGATAAAGGGTGTCTCAGAGAGACCTTGAAGTAAGATGTCAACATGGTCAATTTTATTGGGTTTGCATTGCAAGGTTTTGGTAGTGGGGGGGCTACAGGGGTGGCTTCTGCGAGAAGCTGCTAGAAGCTTCCCCTGTGTCCGATAGAGCCAATGCCA
>VXBL01001278.1:511567-557212 GCA_013400195.1 Aramus guarauna
CAATGCCAGCTGGCTCCAAGACAGCCCCGCCGCTGGCCAAGGCCGAGCCCATCAGTGCTTCTGCGATAACATATTTAAGAAGGGAATAAAAACAACCTCAGAGAGCTCTTGCAGCTGGAGAGAGGAGTGAGAAGATGTAAGAAACTCTGAAGACATCAAGGTCTGTGTAGAAGGAGGGGGAGGATCCCCCTGGAGCCCGTGGTGAAGACCATGGTGAGGCAGGTTGTCCCCCTGCACCCCATGGAGGAAGGATGAGGGGGTGTAGAGATTCTATCTGTAGCCTGTGGAGGACCACATGCCGGAGCAGGTGGACACAGCTGGAGGAGGCTGTGGTCCTGTGGGAAGCCTGCACTGGAGCAAGCTCCTGGCAGGACCTGTGTACCCATGGAAAGAGGAGCCCATGCCAGAGCAGGTTTGCTGGCAGGACTTGTGACCCTGTGGGGGACCCACGCTGGAGCAGTCTGCTCCTGAAGGTCTGCACCCCATGGAAGTGATCCATGCGGGAGCAGTTGGTGAAGAACTGTNAGTGGCTCTGGTGGGCACCTGGCCTCCTGCCAGGATCAGCCCACCACATCAGTAGATTCATTGGTATGGTGATTCACTATATTGAAAGACTTTAAGATGAGGCTAAATATTTTTTTAAAAGCTATACCAAATCTTACAGATTCAGAGCTTGATGCAATTGCTTCCAATAAACAGGTGGCCTGAACAGATGTTCCAAATGATCCCTTCTATGAATTTCTGATTTACATATGTAAGTCCCTAGGGTTCTTGTAAAAAAAAAGAGTAAGAAAGAAGTCATGCTGAACTAGTACTATACTTAAAGGGTGCAGGAAAAGTAGGATATAAATTCTGGGCATATAGTAAAGTCTGGAGAAATCCTGGGAGACAAGATGTTGAAATCCAAATCTGTAAGCTGCCAGTCACCTTAGCTTCCTCAGATCAGCTTTCATTGACTGCAAATATAATGTGGGATTATTTTTTTAATGATGGATTTTAACCTTTTTTTTTTTTTTCAATCTTCCTCCTTTTTCTTTTTTCTTAGCTCATTGAAAGAGAAGGAAATTTAGCACCTCCTTTCTCCCTCTACTCCAGAAGTTATTTCTGTTCAAAAGTATTCTTGTTAGCTTGCTTTATTTACAAAAAAAATGATGAGTGCAAGTGTAAGGAAAATAAAAATACCTGAAAACATGCTTTCCTTGCTTGTAGGGCCAGCCAAGCACTTCATCCTCATATTATATTAAATACATCCTTATTTTTTGTACTTTTTCTTTTCCTACAAAAATTACAGCAGTGTGTAATATGTGTGCCCACATGCCTTTTGGGGCATGAGAAATTAAAATTAAAACAATATATGCTATATATGCTTTATAAACAATACATAGCTTCATCTGCAAAAGTTCCTTCATGAACAAGTATGGAAGTGTGTTAGTAAATGCAGGGCAATTTTAAGTAATGATACAAGGAAGAAGTGTATTTTCTCCCATACTTGTCAACTCAAGACAAAACTGCTAAAAACACTCACTCTAAGCCTTTAAAGTTATTATATAAATAATATCTCTAGTAAGCTATACATATTGACTTTAATGACCTCAGAAGGATTTCTCCAAGTCCTTCTATATTGATCACAGTTATACCTAGATTATCAGTGAACTGATGAAAACATATTGATTTAAATCCAAAACATCAATTGTAGCTGACATGAAAAATTTCTTATCAAAATTGTCAACCAAATAGTTCATGAATGCTCAAACGCAAGAGGGAAATATGTGCTGAATGAAAATGTTTTAGTGTTATACTGTACTCAGTACTCTTTTAGCATGAACAGTGTGTGTCATATGCACACACCTTTCTGACATGGTAGCCTATTGTTTATTTTAAGAAATTGATCCTACTCACTCAATCACAAATTTGAGATGGAAGCCTAGAGAAAAATGCTCATGATAAACCCAGTTATGTCTTCATTTCATTGAATTTAAAATAAGAATATATTTTTTTCTATTTCTTTCTTCTACCATATAACTTCTGAGCTGGTTTTCCTCTGTGTTTCAAAAGACTGCATACCTTCTTGCAGGGAAGCTACAGTCAAACTTTGGCCGTTGCATCTGTGCAGGTACATTACTTAGTTCCCAGGCCCAACAAGACGTAGCGTTACACACAGTGATGCCGATATCCTTCTACTGGCAACTGAAGCCAAATCGAAGACTGAAAAGATGTGACAGTGAGTATGTTCCTTGATCTTTGTTTTAGCCTTTTTATTAAGACTTAGATTTCATAGAATTATAGAATGGTTTGGGTTGGAAGGGACCTCAAAGATCATCTAGTTCCAACCCCCCTGCCATGGGCAGGGAGACCCTCCACTAGACCAGATTGCCCAAAGCCTCATCCAATCTGGCCTTAAACACTTTCAAGGATGGGGTTTGTTTCAGTTTATACAGAAACCAACCTCACAGAAACCATATGAACTTTAAAGAATGATTATACTGAATTTGGAAACTCTGAAATGGAAAGTATTATGACAGAGTAACACATCGTTTATTATAATTGTGTGCTTTGCCACTTAAGCCTGTGGCAAAATCAGGAGCTACATACACTTATTTTATTATTAATCATATTTTATTTTCATGGAAATATTTTCTTCAAACTTAAAAGAGCCATAGCCTTCACAGAGGTGATATAAGGATTAATGAAAGATCTAATGAGACATAAGAATTTCAAGAAATGACTAAAGAAGTTTCATGTTTTATTTACTTTTTTATCTTAAAACTGTGACATAGTTTCCAAACAAATTCTGTGATGTTATTTTGGTCTTGCAATTTAGTCAAAATAAACATACAAGTAGCTAAAGGGGAAAAACTTTTTTTAGCTGTTTTATGGAAGTCTAATAATCCTTCACCATCCTCATTGTTAACTGGAACCTGAAGGCTTGTGCCGATATCTTTGGCTGGGAGAAAACGGTTTTGGATCGACAATTCCAAAAGGGCCTCACTGTTTCAGTCAAAGCAACACCAAAAGCAGAAATAAAGAGAAAGGAAAGAAACTTCAAAGAGAATCAATCATCAATTTCCAGGTATCAGATGATACAAAATTAAATTCGTACTAGGTTTATTTATTAACAAAAACCATGATGCTGACCAATGAGGAAAAGGCAAGATAGTTCAGGAGAATGAGACTAGGGAAATTATCCTATCCAGTATAACTCAGAAATGCAAAGAATGTGGAGGGGGGACAATAGAGTGAGAATCCTCCATGCTAGACTTCTGAAAGGACAGACAAAGGAAATCCCCTTTCCAGTAGCAAAAATTCTCCAGCAAATCTAAGAACTATGGAGGATCATCTTTACTGGTGAGTTCCCAATGTGTATATTTATATGTGTTAATGTGTGCTTCGACAAGCCAGTAAAAGTAATTTCGGACATACATAAAGTTTTAGAATAAAATGCTGAAAGAAAGAATAATTAAAAACATTAAATTAATAATAAATGAAATACGAACCAATTCTAGTTTACCAAAAGTCAAGCCAATTTAATACCTTGTCTCATAACTGACTTTTTATACAAAACAAATTACATAATGATTTTTTAGAATATCAGCAAAGCATTTGTTCTACTGCTTCTAGAGATAGGCTGTTACTTAAGGAAGGCAGACGAGAAAGAGAAACGTGAGGAACTGACTAAAGAGAAAATTATCATGAAAAGTACTGAAAATAGACATATCAGATGCAGGGTGGTTGCTGGGATATATAGTGGTTGTATTAATAGCCTTGGCATAAAGAATAGAATGTATTGCTGCAATTTGCTAGCATCATTAATTTGAAGGCCTTACACAGATGAATGATTACAATATTGTATTTTGAGAGCAAAATGTCTTGAGAACACAAGTTCTCAAGAATGAAAAGAAAATTAAGAACTGACCAGAAGAAGGTAAATTCATTTTGCTATATGTGGGAACTTCTCAGTTGGAATCAAGTAAAAGGAGATGAACTTCATTTTATTAACCAATCACACAGAGACCATACCCTGCCTGTGTGATTTTAGAGTATAACAAGGTCTGAGGAGTTGATAGTCTCTCTTATGTGAATAAAATTAATTGGATTCCTTAGTCTTCCAAGACAAAAGCTGAAAAGGAAAGTAATTGTTGTTTGAGGCATAAAACCAAAGGTAGTTATCTCTTTAAACCAAGGCCAAATATTGGCACAAAAAGAAATGAGTATATACTAATAATGAATACAATAAGGAAGAAAACTAGGAAATTATAAATAACCATCAGAGTAATAATGTTTTGTAATATTAAGTGTAACTATTTTTAAGATATAAATGGCTAAGCACAATGCAGCAGATGCCTTTAATAACAGGCACTTCTGTCAACAACAAAGGACAGTACAGTCAATGATATAGAAGGTCTCTTTTAGTCCTACAGTTCTGGGGTTGGGTTGCTGTTTTCAGAATGTCTGAACTAATTTGTAAAGCTATTTAAAAATACAGGATATTCAGATCTTTGCACTGAATTAGATTTCCCAAGCACATGCCAAAATAGAAGCCACGTCTTGGAGCATAAATGTATTTTATTTCGCCTTTGCTTAAGTTTTCAACAGACATTAGCATATATATATTATAATTTTTATTCAGATAATATTCTGAAGTATTCTATCAGCACTGTGTCATAAATCAAACAAAATACTTGGAATGTAGTAACACTGAAATTATTTGATCGACAATCATAGGAGGCAACCAATAATTTAATGTGAAAAAAATAACAGAAAAATATTTGTTGGATAATAGGACAAAAGATACTACATTCTAAAATTTATCATATTACTATATTTTTTGCAGTCCTAGACAGTGTAGATAGTTGTGAATATGTCTAGCTATAAATAGAAAGTTGTGGTCCTGTAGTTTTCATGCTAACTCAACAAAAGTTAGGATCAACAGAACTCCTACATGTGGTATTTATAAAGTAAGTTTATTTTACTGTATATGATCATATGATTTTACTTTTGCTTAGACTTCCTATAACTCATGTATTCTTCCTTTTCAATTTCTGAAGGTAATTTAATAATTCTGTCTTTTAAACAATGAACAGTTATTGCTCAAAAGCCAAAGAATTACTCTGGCAGCCGAAAAGCAGGATATAATGGCTGAAGTTAATCTGAAAATATTACTGTGGGAATCTAGACCACTTTCTGAACTTCATTTTGTGCCATATGGGAGACGAAAAGGTACACTAAATCTTGTGTTGAATGTGATTATGCTTAATTCTAGCAAATTTAAAATCTGTGTGCTCAACAACTTTTGATCTATTGAGTATCCTCATTATTGGTCTTTCTACCTCAGATACTAACAAAGGACTATTTAGATTAATTTTTCAGAATATCTCCTAATGTTTTTTTCTGTGTTGTATAAGCATACAGTAACACAGGTTTTTGGAGGTGTGTGGACTGATGTGAAAAATTAACTCAGAATTATTTTGTATGCAAAAATAGCAACAGAAGACTGCCATTTGTTGACCATTCATTTATAAAACAAGCAGGTTCTACCATGTCATAACAGGCTAGAAGAATCTTTTAGAGAATATTACAAAAAATAGTAATGGAAGAAAAAAGACAGACTTTAAATATTTCATGGCAACAGGGGAATATGCCAAAATTATGAACCATAAATCAGGACTTCCATCATTGTATACAATATTTCTGTTTGCAGAATGCTTGAGACGTGAAATGAATGAAACATATAAATTGAAGCTCCAAATGCGAATAGATCCTTCACAAAAATTCACTGTCATATCTAGGAAATTCACATTTACAGAAAACTTGTTGCACATGCGCAATCCATACAGTAACTGAATGCACATGTTATTTTTCAGCTGTTCCTTTTGCTACCTGAAAATTTCTGTTCTTGGTTTGTTCCTGCTGTTTTTAGAAATGGAATCCTTAAGGAAGGACATACATTAAAGAACAGAAACCTGTGAAAGCAGGTTGTGTGTGAGATAGCCTTGGCAATACTTCTTAAAAGGATTTTGGTCCACAAATGCATGAGAGATTATGCAAAAGCAATGCACCATTTTAGAATTTATCTCAAATCTTCTCGTCAGCAGCTTGTTCCCAGTCATTGTAGCAGACCACCTTCCACGTTACTCCTGTGTAACTCCTTCCAGTGACTAACTCCATCTAGAAAATGTTTTCAGCATTTCCCAGGATAGTCACAGTTCCCTTGTTTGAAGATATTTGACTTCATGATACTGGAAAATTCCAATATGATATATGGTATAGTGATGAGATTTATCTTTACTGTAAGAAACAAAGTGTTCTGTCTTTTCTTTATGGTGAGTCAGAAGCTCATGATTGCTCTTGTTGCTTACCTTTTTCTCAAGAGCAAAGAAACCCATCTTTCTTGACTACTTCATCATTCCTGACTTTTTTCTGCCAGACCTTTTCACCTTTTTCTTTATTGTTGGTGTTCCATTTCTGTTTACACACTTTGTATATGATTAAACTGCAATTCCATTATAATTTAGCCAATATAAAGTTTCTGTGTTGACTTCTAGAGGAATGGTTCTCCGTCAGTTATTTGCATGGGGGTCATTCCTGTTTTATACTGGTTTTCCCCCCAGATATTTAGTTATGGAATGTAAACATGGTCACAGTCTTTTATGGTGGCTGATCATCTCTGGATGAATTTATCATGTGACACCTTGATGTTGAAGCAAAAATCATAAAACCTTCCTTTTCTTGTTTGTTCATTAAACTATCAGATTAATTATTTTAAATTTAATTCCAAGGGGAAAAGGCATTCTACCCTGTTGTCCTGGTTTCAACTGAGAGGGTTAATTTTCTTCATAGTAGCTAATATGGGGCTGTGTTTTGGATTTGTGCTGGAAACAGCACTGATAATAGAGATGTTTTTGTTATATGGATCTATTGCTGAACAGTGCTTACACAGAGCCAAGGCGTCTTCTGCTTCTCGCACTGCNTCCCCATGACCCTGACTATTATATGTGGTCTCCAGGATCAGCAAGAATTCAAGAGAGAACCACTCTTTCCAAAAGTGGTTCAGACCCTGTATGTGATTTCAGCAGAAGAGAATTTCTATGTACTAATAAAAGTCTTCCACCACTAGTTGGTGCAACTTACCTTGTCGTGGTGTGGTGGCTTGCGTCCCTTGTCGGGCCAGACTAAAATGTTGCACCCTGGCCCTCCAGGTTGGGAGTTTTGTTTTGGGCTAACAACCCAATCATGTAAAAAACAAAATCCGTTACAGAAATTGCAACAACACTATCCCACCGGGTTCGGTGGCATAGTGTTGTTGCAGCCCTATGCTCCTCGAGGAGTAACAAGGACCAAACAAAAAAAAAAACAATAAAAGTCTTTGTACACCTAGCATCATGTATATAATGATGGAATCCATATGAAATAATGACAGCAGAAGAGGGAAGTTTTCAACTGAAGAACAAGCACAAGAAGGATCAGTGCTTCTTAGAATGGAAAAATTACAAAAAACAGCTTAAATCACAAAAGCTGAATATACTGTTTCTCAATTTTGAGAATTATACAGATAGTCTCTGACAAAAGATTAGTTGTATTAATAAAGAACTGTTCTGAAGTAATGACTGCCGTGTGATCAGCTTCCACATAAACTGCAGAGCAAAATATCAGCAACTTTGTAGAAACTGCTAAGTTACAAATAAAAAGTGGGAAGAAAATGAAAAGAAAGATGGTGTGGTTATCAGTTAAAAAAAAAAAAAAAAATCCTGCTCCTAGTAAGAGCATCTAATTTAAAAACAAAAATCAAAAATCCTACCAGACCCAGTAAACAGTAAACTAAGGCAAAGAATTGTGGGAGTTATGGCACTTGGCATCTCAAAAATAAGTGTCCTACATATGGCAATGTCTGCAGATCAGCAACACAGACAGGCATGCTGCAAAATTATGCAAAGAAAATAAAGCACATGCAGTCACAGAAATTTAAATTGAAGCTGTAATTATGGCAGCAGAGGAGCCATAAGTTTGCAAACCGCCCGGTGCCAGCGCTGAAGATAAAAAGAGAAACTCTCTTACAGATCAACTTCAGATACAAATCCAATATTACTTTCAGAAGATGTCTACCATAATAATCAGGTATAAACTCAGGAAGGAGGGGAAGATCAACCAGAACAACAACAAAAATCCAGAAATACAACCACCAATATTCAGCTTAATTCATCTTTAGAATAGTCAGCCTAGGGAAAAGGTAGAAACCTAATTATTTGGAACTGGACAAAGTCCTAGACAGTACAATATAGAGGAAAATTATTGTGCTGACATAAGAGAGAAATGGATGATCTCATATATATTTCCATCTTCATTTGCCATTTCTAACTCCTGTGATTTTATGCCTCCCAGATAGTGGAAACTTTTTTTTCTTTTGTAGTACAGTAGTCAGGGAGAAAACTCTGTAAAATTCTGTTATTTCTATTAGAAGACAACCAGAAATAACTTCCATTTTTCTCTATCAGTAAAGCCCTCTGCTGTGGTTATTATTTTACAGACACAGGACACGGCCACTGTCTGAAAGACCAAGGAATTATGCTGGCTATGTAAGCTTTTTGTAGGGCTGGGATGACCTCTTTTCCCTTTGCATATAGGGAAAAGGGAAGACTGATGAAAAGGAGAGTCCAAAATCCCAGCTGTGGCAGATGTGGAAGATGTGAAAGTCAGGGGCTGAGAACAGTCATTCAGGAGCAGGGAGTTAAAGAGGGGGCAGTTTGAAACAGGGCTAAAATGTCTAACTCTGTGGATATTTTAAAATGTTCGGTCATCCTACAGGGCCTATAATGGATATCACTCTAAATATAGCTCCCCCTCAAATTAAGCCAAGAACAAAAGCAAGAAAAGGCCCAATGTCTTAATCACTGCTCCTTGCACTTCTCTGCAGATCTGTGAAACTCACCTTTGTATCTTGGAGGAATCTCATGTTTGTGACCTTTTTCCACTTTTTTTATCGCCAATACTTATAATAGGGACAAGGACTGTGTTTCACTATGTAGATGTCTTATGTGAAGTACAACAGGATCTAAATTCTCAGCCAAGACCCTTATGAAATTTTCATTATCTGAGAAAAACCTCATCTTAACTTTAGCATGTCAAAGTATGCTTAACTTTAGCATGTCATTTCATTTAAATGAAAACTGTCCAAACCAGAGTATTATAATTTGTTAAATACTAAAGAGAACCTGGAAATCAGAGAATTTTTTCCCCAGATTTTCATCATAAATTTGAGAATTTCCTTTGAAAATTAAAAGGTGTATATCTTACATATCTTCTGCACAGTGGACTTGATAACTCAATATTATATGGTATCCACTACCCCACTGTTAACCAAGAATGGTAAAGGAACATTTTTATTCTTGGGTAACGCCATTTAAAATACAAGGAAACTACTGTGACAAAACCTCTCAATAACTTATTTATTTTTAATCTTCCTTGCAGAAAGGAAAAAATATGACAGATTTTATTCCTTCTTAGGAGATGTTTAATAAAGTAATCAGTGGAAACTTTCACAATCTGTTATGAACACAACTATTGTAAAAAATGAAAGCACTCTTTGCTTATGATTATACTTTCATGCAACCTTATGTACACATCTAATTCAGTTAGAAAATCACTACAATATACACATTTGTTCTTATTCTAACCTCTTATTTTGAAATACGATTTGCTGTTCTTCATTGACTCTAGTATTATCCAAATGTAATATTATACACTAGTGGTGCAAATTTGGACTCTGAAATACAGAATATTGTTTCTTAATAATCTCCTTCTCTTGGCATCTATCATTTTGTCTTGCTTATCTCACAATATATACGGATTGTTTTTTTGTATTTGCCATACAAATATTCACAAATGCCCTCCCTCTCAACTATGTTCCACAGTGCTTCTCATGCTCTAAATTCTTTGTGTTTCTATTCAGTGTCCCTGCGTTTATTCTATAAAGGACTAGGAGCACAAATGCTGCCCCAGTCTATGGAGCTCCTATCAAATCTCCTTGTAGGTTAGACATACCTACAGGACTGGACTAAAATTTTCAAAAACTATGGAGAGGCCCTCTAGCAACAAAATTGATGTCAGCTGTGTGTGGAGCAGAAAAAGCTGGACAGACTAATTTGCTGTGATGCACAGTCAGTGATGCACAGAAATGAGCAGGTAGGGAGGGTGGATGTCTCATGAACTTGAATGACACTGAAACATGCACTGCAGGGTCCTTCGTACAGCTCGATGGTGACCATCTGACCAGCCTCACTATCCAAATGTACAGATTAAGTGAATTACCCACCATGTGGCACCCTACAAGAGGGAAAACAAGGAATGCTTATTCATTCCACATTAAAGCAATCAGTAAAAAAAAAATATAGAAAGATGCCTTGGAAATAGCCCTTTAACCATTCTCCCTTTTTCTGTACCCATGAGTCTTGCATTGTCAGTGCAGTGACATAGCTGCAGTTAGAAGAAAAATAATAAATATCTACTGAACTGATAAGCTGAGAGGTAAAAAGATATGAACTCAAACCTTTTCAGGCTCAGAAAATATTGAACCTGGATTTCTCACCTTGTGAGCGATTGCTTTTATAGAAAAAGTACCATTGATGCTACAGCTTTCTTCTGTGATCTTAAGTAAAAACAATGGCAGTACAAGATATGTAGCATCCATACCTATAAACTGTTTGTGTTCAGAGAGTATCTATTACACTGAGTCCCTGTAGTCTCCACCTAACTATGGAATCCAAATTAGATTCTCATGGATCACAAGCAGTGAACGTATACATGGATAAAAGCAGAAATCTAGACACTAAATCTAGATGTCTCTTGGTTCTGACAGCAGCTCAGCAGAGAATTTCATAATCGTAATTTTTGTTGTAGGCCTCTCAGTACTGCCTGTGATCCTTTATTGTTCCCAGCCCTAAGTGTAGGCTTTCAGGAGGTGTTTTTTCTGGAATGCCATAGAAAAAACAGTACTGTATATCTTGCAGTGCCATGTGCCAGACTGAGAAATGATGCGGCAATTTTAAATACTTTACATTTATTGAAAAAACATGGAAAAGGGTATATGAGATATAATTAGAAGTTATAAATATGATAAAATAAGGTATATGGGTACTCTTGAGGGTGCAAATATGTTCTATCTTCCTTGTCTTTACATATCTAACATTATATGACTAAATTTGAATTTATCCTGGTTTCCTTTGTAGTCAAAGGAGAACAAGGAAGGCTTTCAGCAAGCCTTGTTAAATATGTATTTTAGGATAAAATGAATCACCTTCTGCAAGTGTCTTTTTCTTGTCTATGATTTTAAGTGTGTTACCAGGTCAGACTTAAGCAATTTGAAAGATAAACTCTCAATTTGGGTAGAATAATCCAACCCTATACATCAACCTCATGAAAGGAAAGGAGGGAAATCCCCCAAAAAAGACATTTTCTAATGGCTAAAAAAATCTTTAAGATGGTCCCAAACCAGTTTCAGAAAAACCTTATTCTTAGCCAGCAGAACTTAGCTTCAAATAGTTCACACATCTGTAGTTTCAATTACATGCATATTGTTCTTTGTGGGATGCAATTTTGTTTTACTGCCAACAGTAACAGAAAAGCTATTTCAGCTGTGTCAGTATGGAACAGCAATGTCATCTGAAATCTAGTGACCTATTAAATATAGGTATTTGCACAGAGGTTGTCCACCCCCCTCCCAACACATACACTTTTTCTCCCCTGAACATTTTCCTGACTGGGTAGCTTATGTTAAAACATTAAATACAGCAGTCTTTTCCGTTGTGTTTCATTTTTAACTATGCCGTGTATCGTTAACAAAGGTTTTGATTCTCTATTTTGTAGCCTTTTCTTAGTTCTCTGGCGTATTTCACTGCAGAAATGTCTGGGATACTCACTGTATCTAGAAAATAGCAACAAAAGAGGAAACGGAGAACGTTAATGGATATTGTTTCCAAGGAAACAAAGCATCAGAGAATATAAGAAAGCCAAGAGGGATGTCTTTTCTTTTCCCCAAGAAAACAAGGGAATAGAGGGAACAGAGAAGCTAATGAATAAATGACTTAGGTAAATAACTAGCCACTTAAAAGATTGTTTTATCACAATTCTTGACATTCTGTCACATAGATGGTTTTGCCTCATTTTCAACCACTGCCTTAACTTCATTGTTTTCTTTTTCTTCCATAGTGCTTCATATTGTGAAAGGAGAAATGTCATTCACTGCTTATGATGTCATACTGAGCAATAAATGCTTTCTGTTCAAGACATTATCTGAGGATATATTTTTTAATTTTTGAAACTAAATCCTTATTGAATAGGAAGGAGTTCCAGTATATTTAACTGGGGCGGGGGGGGGGCGCAAAAAAATAGCAGTCTGTTACAGATTTCAGTTATCCCTGATTCAAATAGAAGTTGAAAAAATGTTTTCAACTTAGATAAACAGGTTCATAATTTAAAATTAACACAAGTTTTGATGTTTATTGTCAAAGAGATATCATATTATGTCATTGTATTACCCAGAAGTTCAAATCTTAACAATTTCAGCAGTCAGGTTTCCAGGTTTGGACCAATAGTCAGGTGTAACATTAGAGACCTGGACTGGCTTGAGATACACGGTTAGGACAAAAATCTGCTCACAGTCCTGAAGAAGGAAGAAAGGACTGAGATGAACAGTAAGATGCCAGGGAAAGAAATGAGAAAAAGACCACATTTAAGGAAGTAAGCCAAGTTGGAGATACATAAGAAACTCCTAAGTGAAAAAGAGGAGCAATAGTGGGCATGTCTAGGCTGAATTTTCAGTTTTAACATGTTTGCAAATGCTTTAGCTGAAGACAAGTCTGGAGTGACTGACTGAGCAACAGATTAGATGTGACCTTTATAACTATAATTGAACATTTGCCAGTAAGGGAAGTGGCAGTTTTTTCTCCAGCCAACCTAGGGTTGGCTGAACACTAATTTACATTTTTTTTTTCTATCACAGAAAAAAGGCAACTGAACTGTATTATTTGGAGGAAGTTTAAGTCAGAAACAAGCTAACTTGGCATGGACCCAGCATAGACTACCGCCAACAATCAGCTTGGGAGCAGAGACCATTCCTTAAGACCTTTGTTTATTGCGTTCATTTGTCACATGGCAAAGGGAATTAGTGTGTGGTACAATGCTGCTGGCAAACTCTGAACTGCAGAGAAGATGGCAGAAGAAAGTCTTCAAAGATGTAGGATGACATAACAAATGGGAGCTCTTGGAGCTTTCCCCCCCCCCAGAAAAGAAATGCTATGGAAGAGAAAATGGCGATGGACATCTTGAACCAAAAGTATCACATGAAAAAGTGAAGAATCTGGCCATGGTGACACAAAGAACTGTGACTATCTCCAAGATGCCTCTGCATTAACATTTTAGAGATGCACTTTTGAAGCCAGTCCCCCAACTGGCCACATTTACTGCACGTTCATTGACATTGCTGGGTGCGGTAGATAATCCATATATTAACAGTGGAAGGCAACACTTTCTGTCCTATTCCATCCCTACAGAGAAACAATATATGCTTATAGCTATTTCCTCATTTATACAGTTCATGTTACAATAGGGTTACTAAATAGTAAGTTACCATTTGTTCATGAAGGTTGTGCAACAGAAGCTGTTAAATGAGATTCTTTGTTTGCCTGAATAATTTTTAAATTACAGGAGCTATTTCACCGCCAGTCTTGGATTCACAGAAATGGTACAGTACATCTCCCCAGATCACCGAGGTTTACACTGGAAAAGTTTTAATAATCTCTTCCATTGCAAATACCAGGTTAATTTCATACTTTAGGCCAATATTTCCTAGTTACATTTTTGAAAAATATTTAAGTTGATAAAGGCAGGAAAGATGAAAGGATGTATACCTTGGGACAATATAGAAGAAGAAATATATATTACTTTCAGAGTCTGCTAGACAACTTTTTAATGGTTAAGTCTTGCTTGTTTATAATGCCTATGTACCTGTAATGTAACATAGCTAAAAACACATCATGACAAAACAGAAGAATGAGAAGTAAATATTTTAAGTTATTATCAGTGCACATATTTAACAATGACTCTTAAATACATTTCTTAACATATGTATTTCAGTGGATAAAGTTATCTTAACTCAATATAAGGCTTCCTCTGAGAAAGTATGTTGAGTTTTTGGGAAATCATTTGGAAACCATTATCAAAGTGTTGAATACTGAATGGTTGAAATGCAATGAAAAGAAGAATGTAGAATGTTTTATGAAGAATATTAGATATTGAGACCTTCAACAGAGTCAGTATGCATGCTCCAGAAGTTTTATATTAGGAAATGGTCTAATGTTCTACCTTCAAATGGGAACTTTTTCAATTTCTCAAAATATGTGGGATTTATTATGTCTATATAAAAGTGCAAAGGTGGAGATATTTTCTTTATATAAGTAGACTGATGTATGCTCTGAAGACTTGGAAAGAAGTTGATTATGTTAGAGGTGACTTTCAAATTAAAATTTAATCTTGTGAGTTTATTTCCATAAAATAAAAATTTGGAATTTATTACAGCTACTAATGAGCATCATTTAAACAATACACTAAATATTTTATTTAATAATACACTAGATATTTTATAAAAAAAAAAAAAAAGCAAAAGCAGTTTCTCTAAAATGTCCTGTGAAGCATTGTTCTCTCCCCCACCCTTTTCTTTTTCCTCATACAGCAACTCTTTTTTCCATCCCCATTATCTTTATTTCATCAGCGCTTTCTTCTTTTCTCTCATAATCTCAAAAGATTGTCTCTTCAAATAATCTCAGCTACCAGGTTAGTCACTTGACTAAAATATCCATATCTTCTTTTTCTCATCATGATCCATTCTGCTCAGGGTTACTGACTTTTGATTACATTGTCAAGTTCTTGAATAGAAGTCTGTGGAGAGTCAGTTTAAAAAAAAAACAGCCAATATCCAAAGTAGTTACAAATTATTTAGGGAGATACCACAGCATCAGCTTAAATTTTTTTCATATTTAAACAAATTACAAAATCTGACTTAGTAAGCTTGACAGACATAATCATAGACTTTGGTATTACATCTGAAATTGTTTGGTTTAGTTCTCTAGTAGTGAAAAATTATCTTTTTGTACCACTCCTATTTCCAAAGGCTGTCGTATTGGACTAGATAGTGTGAAGACTCACATTTCAAAATGGCTTGTTCAACCTCAAAGGTGCAACAGGTGGATTTAAAAAGGCAGTGGGGGATATAACAGTCACAGATGCTCACCTGACAAAGGAAGACCCCCAATTTGCATTTTAGATCATACTGCTTGCCCTGCACTCTCGTGGAAGTGCGTGAGACAATTATTGAGAGTGCAGGAAGCACTGTCAGCATCTCTGAGTCTTCCATGGAAAGAAATATGCCCTGCACAGTGCTTGTTTCTGGTGTTTTAACCTTTGTTCATTGTAAACATTTATTGTTGTGAGGGGAAGAGTGAGAAGAAAGGAACATTGGTGGAGCAGAAGGCAGTGCTGGTTCTTGCTGCCCATGGGCATTCAGCAGATTTGGGCTCATGTATTTGAAGTGGGTTATTTTCATGAGAATAACTGGTGCAGAGACTTCAAGTTTACACAAATACTTAGAAGTAACTTGCTTAAATTTACATAACCAATTAAAAGCTTTTTTTTTCTTTTTTTTTTGGGGGGGGAGGGAAGATTGTCTTAGTTCAAAAGGAATGTTTAAAGTCTGTACTTAAATCTCATAGTATCGAGCAGATAGATAAAATAGTGATTGGCAACCTCTAATGGACATATATAGATGTAGTGTTTTAATGGTTAAACAAGCTGCTAAAATAAGCAAATACAGAAATAAAAATTAATGATTTTTTTTTAAAGCCATACATTGCTATGCAGGATATTCTATTCTGAGTTCACCAGCAGAGACTCTAACTCAGTGGAACAGCTCTAAATCTTCTCTTCTAAAAATTCCAATGCTAACAAACAAATGTGTGAGAATAAAACATGGTGAAACAAACCATGTATGAGGTCCACCCTTCTCAATGGATGCACAGAATTATTTAAATTGGGAGAGTTTAAGATTAAGCTTTTGTAAACCCCAGAAAAACAGAACAGCTTGATAACTAGACTTCATCTTCACATTCAATGGTCTGCTGGCCAGCCTTAGCAAATCCATTTCATGACACTTTAGCACAAAGAGGGACTCAGCTATTTGGAGAATTTAAATAGAAAACAATGTTTCACTTTTAATACCTTGCTTCATTCAAGTGCTGACATGAAGATTGAATTTAAAATATCCAGTGGTGAACTTCTAGAAAAATTTTGGGCCTTCCCTACAGTGCCATACATAAATGAACATTTGCTGAAAGCAAATGGAACTCATTCAAGCAGGACTGATGTTTGCTAGAGCCACAAAAGCTTACTGGAGTTTCTGATATAAAATAATTTCATCTCTCTGGATAATATGGTAAGTTTCCAAAATATTTACAGAATTTCAAACAGTTCCATTTGCAATAACATACTCGAGTTTTCTACATTTAAGCAGGAATAAAGTGGGTAGAAAAAAAATTCTATTTATACATTGTCCATTTTTATAAATAGTGATATTTTTTCTCTCTTTTGAAATTATTTAAATTAATTTTAAAATCTTCTCTTAATGTACTACTGTGATTACTTTCTATAATGAGATACCACAAACATACATTGTAATTCTAGTAAATGCTTACGTGACAAATGTGGGGGTTTTTATCATTAGATGGTTCAATGCTGTAAATACTATTTTGATTCTTACTGTTTTTTCATAAAAGTTTGAGATTGGCCAAAATTATGCCTTTCAAATACTGTGTTCATGACAGTTATACGTTCACTTCACCTCTCCTTTGGATGTCCATGTTGATCTGGTTTTAATTTCCCCTCACACACACAACTGTTATACACAGCTGTTGATTGTCAAGAAAGTGGTGTTTCAGACTGCAGTGGTATGGCAAATACAAGTAAAATTATAATAATTAGGAATCATGAAAGTCCTTCCAAATGTATAATATTTCAGTTGATTTGAGGAATGGCAAATTAGGACCTCTTACTGATTTAAGTGTTACTAGAAGTATATCTTACGCTTCTCTGAATTTATCCTATGTTGCACAATATTTCTTATAATTAATACTGTATCATCATTCTCCATTTTAACATCTTTCCTGAATAGAAAACATTATCATAAGGTATTGTAAACAATGAATCTACTCAGTTATGGACAGACACTGATGTCTTATTAGACATCAGTTCTCTTTCATAAAAAAATAAATTTTTAGACTACTTGTCTTGGCTAATTTATATTGCCATTTGATGCAATATTGACACCTGTTTGATTGGCATAATATCTAATTAACCACTGTTCTGCAATAGCTGCCTACAATGTTTTTTATATGGCCCATTTTGTTAGTGCTCTTCAAACCTCTGATGTGATGACTGCTATGCTTGAAGTAACTGGAGCAGAAATTTAGTAAAAGTTCAATACAGAGCCAAGCAATTTAAAGCCAGATTGCACCGTAAGCTAAAAGAGTTTAAGCTCTCTTTGTGTGCAACTCAAACTGCCTGCTTTGAAGTGGAATCCTATCAAGAAAAGCCCTCGAGGCCTTGTCAACAGAGGAGATCAACTGTGGCCTGGTAGATTATTTAAAGGTCATTATTTTGGAAGGATTTTTCGACAGAATTCACACTGCCTTTTTGAGATACATGTATTTAAAAAATACTATTGAATGTTTTAAAACAAAAGAGCTCTTTAGTATTAAAGACTTGTGGGTTTTAATTTTAATTGTCAGTTACGTGGCTATGTACAAACTGGGATAAAGAGGACATTGGACGCAACTCTTCAGAATGCCATAAATCACCATGGGCAGAACATGGCTTGTCTGAGGACAGCCAGAATGGACTGACTGATTGACTGCCTGCAGGTTTTGAAAAGATGGTACCAAACACAGTGCTTCTCAACACATAAGGGGGAAAAAAAAAAAAAAAAAAAAAAAAAAAAAAGAAGAAATCTTGCAATTCTGCAGCATTCTGTGGGAATATGAAATTAGAAATGGTAAAAAGAAGACAGTATGACATAGTAATTAGTAATATAGCAGGGTGGGATTATTGTGCCTTTCTGGAACTGGGCAATGAGAAAGTTTTCTGCTGAAAGAAAATTAGTGGTGTGTGACATTTTTTTCCCCGTAGCTTTCTTAATTGTTAATCTGTGTAAACAGGCCTATTTCTCTTTTTACTTTGACAAAAGGTGGGAGAAAACTCTACCTAACAGAAAGTTCTACAGTGATTACCATTCATCAGAGAGCCTAGGCACACAGGCAACTTATCAGTCACCTTTGAGCTCTGTCTTTCCCTCAGCAACGTGTTTTCCTCTGGCATGTTTTTTGAGAAACCCCACATTCTAGAAATGTAAAGACATCCTAACTCTCAAAATTTACTAGTCACTTCAAACAGGATAAGGAGCTTTTGTTCAGCTGTTCAACAACATAAAAATATTCTTCAAACAGGTACTGCTATAAACATGGATTACATTGTAATCTTCTTTGGCATTCTCCATGAGGAAAATCTAGAGTAATTAATCGAAACAATATATTTAATAACCATCTGTTAAAAGCCATCTGTAACCAACCCTTCAGTGTCCTCTGGGCAAGTATTTCCATGGTTAACTCTTTCCAGGAAGATTTCCATGATGAGTTCTTATGCAAATAATGCATAAAATGGTTTTATTGCCCTCTCATAAAATGCTCTTTTAAAACACTGTAATAATGTTAAGGAATAATATCGTCTCCAAAGTAGTTTTCATTAATGAGTCAATCTCAATCATATTTCTTTCTCTAAAATAAGTTTTAAAAGGTTAAGAAGTCTTGAAGTCTTCTTATTGTAACACATTATTTTTAGTGTGATAAAATATGAGTTTGGAAGGCAAACACTGAATCAAAATGAACATATTACTAATACTTCTTTCCACGCTCTTAAGATGCAGTGCTTTCAATGGTAGTTTCTGTAATGTGTCTCCAGAAAAACTGCCTCTCTTATCATCATTCCACAACTGATTTATAAATATGATGCTACAACTGAATTACAATATGCATTTTCATTTAAAATTTGAAAAGGTATTTACTGAATGTGGGTTTTGTACACAGCAATACATGGCTGAATTAAAGAACATGCAACGCATATACTTGTGCTTCAGTTATACAAAGGCCTCTTGGGATGTGGTACTGATCTGCCTCTAGAGATTAAACTGTCTCTGAATGAGATGCCTATTTCAAACCAGTCCAAATATTACTAAAAAACTCTCAGAGGGACATTGGTAAATTGAGGAAATGTAATCATAAAGAAACCTGTGGGAAAATCTGTCATGCCTTGAAAACAAAAAATTGAATAGCACTACACTCAGTTTAAAATATTGAGTGAATAACAGATTTCTTACTTGTTCCTGGCTGTTATGCACAACTTCAATCTTTTCAAAGCAAAGCCAAACAAACTGTCTTATTTTATATAATCCTCCTTTCCTTTCAAGACTGATAATTTCTCTAGGATATAGTGGGAACATCATCTTAGAATAATCAATTTTTGGAAGGGAAATGTACTGAAAATAAGATAAACCCTCTTTTTTTTTTTTTGTACACTAGTATGAAAACACTTAATGAGTAGTCAGAGGAGTTTGAAAGGCTGCCCCACTGAAATTCTAAATACTGAAATTCTAAATTATCCAGTTAAACAAATGTATTTTCATGAACTATTTAAATAAGTATTGCAGTGAAAAGCACTGCTTGTGGCTAATTGGATATAAATGGAAAATTGGTAGAAAGCTGGATGCATTGTTTTGAAGATGTTAACATTTTTAATATGATTAAAAAAATAATATGCTAATGCAGCAAACCCTAAACCAGCTTTGAATGTTTCTTTTGTCATGTATTCAAATGTGAATTATATTTCTCAAATCCTGTTCCACATGAGGAGAAAGTAAAAATAGCACAGCCTTGTTTGTAAATAGATCATTGCTCCATTTAAAATTCAATGTCTGAGGCTTTGAAATACTTTTCATAGTCAATTAGGCTTTATAATTTTATCTAAATATGTTTTTTATTAAAGTGAAAAATTTCTTTCAGTGAAGTAAAGCTCAAGAGCTGAACAGTCTGTCCCTCAAAATCTGTTTTCTTCTCCAGAAAAGAAAATATTAGAGGAATTTGTAGTGCAAGGCTACCTCTCAGAGTATTTCATCTACAACTTTGAACAGTTCGTAGCATGAATGCAGTACAGAAGGGAAGACTTGCTTGGCAAAATAAGTAGCAACATATTTGTGCCTGAGCTTTGAGATTTGAACTGAAAAATAGGCATTTATGTGAGTCTGAAAATGCTGGTGTTGCTTTTAAAACTCTACAGTTTAGGGTAGTCCATCTATTTTCTCATTTCCTAAGCCAGACATATCATACCTGAGATCAACAGAGGCATCCCGGGAGAAGATGTTAGGAGGAGTTCATCCGTGAAGTCCTCCAACCTCTGTAATGCACACCTGCTTCACCAGAATTCAGCCTAAACCAGCAAGGATTACTTCTGATTCTTATTACCTTTGGGTAGGTAGAAGCATGGAAACATGTCTACCAGATTTTTGATTCTTTGACTTAAAGGAAGGTAAACTCCTTCCCACTCTCCCTACCTCCCTGCCCTCTTATCTCTCCCCTATTCTGAGGTAGCTAACTCTTTCCAAAAGCAATAGTAATGCAAAGTCCTGCTCCAGGAGACAAAAATTTTCAGCTCGGAAAACAGACAGCAGTCAATGAAGATTCATAACAAACAACATTTTTATGCTAATAAATAAGCATAAATAAGAAATAAATTAATAATAAATAAGAAAGAAATAGCATACGTACTTAAATTATAAATATACTATATATATAACCATACGCGTATATAATATATATGATATATACATATATTTTTCACATACATATATATGTACACATATTTTTGTGTGCATACACACACACATGTGTATATATATATATATATATACAAACACAAAATAATTGCTTACATGCTCTAGGGAAACATCAATTTCCTTGGAAGATGAGAAGAAAACAGTAAGGTTTTTCCTGAGTTAGAAGTATAATTCCAGTTCTGAGTGGCCTAGTTTGCTCATCCTAACTTATATTGATAAATCACAACATTGTGGTGGTGCCTGAAAATTAATGTTGTGTTTTTAAATTAAGCAGACTTGAATCCTTTTTCTAAATAAAAGCAAATATTAAAATATTTGTGTCTTGATCTTTTGGATCTAAGCAATTGATAGAAGATTTTCCATTCCATGAGCTTCAGAGAAAGGCAGTAAAACATGACAAAAGATATCAAGTACTCCAAATACAGCAGAGTAGCTTCCTGGGAATATAGATTAATAAGAGTTATCCTAATACATCCAGAAGTGATATATTAAGGTACATTTCCATGACTGACAAAAAAAACCCAACAACATACATGATGTAAAGTTTCTGGTTTATTCCCATGGATGGAGAACAATTTGCCAATGTTTAACTGCTTTATTTCAATAGATTTATTACATGACAGAAACGTGAAGTGGAATGCAAGCAAATCTTTCTATTGTTATATTAAGAATGTTAATAAAAGCAATGGTTTATTCATGGCAATTTCTTCAAGTGAAGACTTATTGGAGAGGGTATAAAAGGCAATAGAAAGACAAGTAGAACTGATTAGATAATTGGTAAAATAAAACTGTTTTCCATTATATCCATGGTGGTGCAGAAAATAAAAGCGAAAACCCTCAAGGACTAAAATAAATGGAAGTTCATATGCTGCACAAATAAACCAAAGCCCATAACAATGTTTCCATTCAATTTATTTGGAGTTTTATTATTTTGTTATTTTTGCAAAATCTACTTGAGTTGTGAAAGCTTTGGAGTTCTTTTGCCTCAGAGTCTTTCCCTCGTGCATAGAGTTTAAAGGCCAGAAGTGTTTCACCTCATAGGTTCTGCATGAAAGCACCTTCACAAGTCTAGCAGCACCTATTTCCAAAAGCGATTCAACAAAAGATTTTGGAGCATTTTTAAATACAGTAGCAGAGTTCTGCCCTTGAAACACCTATGTTTGACATGGATAGTGACTTTCCTCCTGTTATATAACAATATAACAAGTCCAATTAAATTGTCATCTTTTTTTTTAGTGTTGCATAAGACTTCCAGTGTTATCAGAGGAAAATGAATATCAAGAACATTTATGTGAATCTAGTTAAAGTTCTTAGTCTCGTGGGATATTACAACCAGCATTTACTCTATACAACATATCAGAGCCTGTAGTTCTTGTGTCCCATCTTGATTTCCTTTTGACTTCTTCTGATAAATTTATTTTCTTCTTGTATGTTATCCTCTGTGAGATTAATACACATGGGTGTGAAACTCTATGGAATTGCTGCATCTTCAGACATGACAACAGTGAAATCACTTTAATTGTCACAGCACATGGTATCCCATTGCTAGATAAATAGCAAGATACAAAACATAAAGGTTGAGGTGAAGTCTAGGTGTTGATCCTGGGACAAGACTTCATTACAACAATTATTTTGTGTTGGACTCTGACATTGGTGGGATTTTCAGATTGAATCATGGTGCTACATGGAAATGACAGACTTGGCAGCATTATTGCCTTTCTGCTCTCTGGTTGGCTTAGAGAACAGATTAATGAGATGCTTTGAACAACTAGAAAGCAACTTTATCATCAGAGATGTTTTGGCAGCTGAAAAGCTAATAATAAGATAATGGAATATTAATAAGGTTTCTAATATGCAACAGTCGATTAACTCGCTAATGGGAAAAGTGAGGTTAGAAAATTTTTGTTTTATAAAACCCAGTAAAAGAAATTTAGATGGACAAATAAAAGAGCACCTTTTCAGAGTCTTGCAGAGTAGCACACACTGTGCTTTTGATATATACTACATGTAAACCAGTCACTAATAAATTGTTGATGCAACATACACTCAAATTTAAATTCCTCACTATTTAAAGACTAGGAACTTGCAGGCTGCAGATCCCCTATAGATCTGAAAAGAGTTAACAAGGCAAGAACTTTTTTAATTGTTACTGAATTACTAATTGATTACTACAGCTAATGATTTAATTAAAAATAATGGCTTCAAAGTTTTTCCAAATTACAGAAGCTAGTGTGGTGAAATACACCATCTTTCCTTCTCTTTGCATCCTCTGTTTACATTTCCTTTTTCCTAGCTTTGACATCTTTGTCAATAAAACAGACACATTTTCATAGAGAGATAATTATAAGGTTGAGGGATACTCCTATATAAGACATCAAGTTTGCAGCCTAATTTTACGATAACAGTCAACATACTAATGACACTGGTTTATACTTGCTGAGCAGCCATATTTACTTAGACAGAAATCCCAGAGATGTAAGTGTACATTTCCAGAAGACTGCTGCAGAATTTATGGTAACCAACACAGACTGGATTAGTTTATGACCGTTGGCTCTGATTAAATAGTCACCCTCATTGCATTACGATTGGCTAGGACCTGATTGCAATACAGTTTCACATAGATTAAATAATTTTCAGTTATACCTCGGTGGTTGTAAATCATTATAGACTTGCAATTTCCAGTACAAATAGGAGATGTTTGCAGTTTAATTGGCTGAATTCAGGGACATTCAGGCAATCAGTCCACAGCATTGCTAGGATTATACAAAGAGTGACAAAGAGGGGAAGAAACATATTCTAAGTATAGCCCTAGAATAAAGACTAAGACAAAATTTCCTAGATAACACCCTTTGTGCATATTCTGAATGCATGTTGTGTCTTATTGAAAAACTATCCTACAAAAGCTGACAAATTTGTCGACTTAATGGAAGTGACAGTATGAAGAAGGGAAATACTGGTTGCATCCCTCTGTGGGGTAGCAATTAATATTTTTGAACTGTAGCTTTTGAATTTTACTTTTTTTTTTTTAATTTGTCTTACCAGCTTGCCACTTTTAATATCAGATTGTCAACTTCCATGAATGCAAAACATTAAAATGGATGAATTGTTAGATATTTATGTCGATACTTTCTTAGTTATCAGCATATCTATTGCTTTAGCACAAAAAATGACAAATGGAGCATAGGATACTCAAGGCTTGGAAGCTCTCTTATTACGTTAGCATTGTTACTTAAGGGTTCTGAGTGCCAATTTTGAACTCTCGATATTTCCTTGAACAGCTTTTAGCAAAAATGCTTGTACTATTTGCTTTTCATTTATGTCACTGTTTTCTTTTCACTGTTGTTTAGATGCAACAACTGGGACTACTTCTTATACCCAGTAACTGTTTAAAAAAAACCCCAAACTGTGCATGGTATACTGCATACTATGTCCTCACAACAATTCTTAAAAATCAGTATTTACTCTTTAATTTCTTATATCCAAATTGTACTTTAAAATGTTTATGCCTCATAGTGCAAAACACATAATAACATCTGTTTGATTTATACTGCTGACCTTCTAATTATAAGAAAAAAGTTCTACCTGTTAGCCCATAAACAAGGCTCATAAAAGCTGGTTTTATATTTTATTGAGGATGAAGCATCAGAGTCCACAAAGGCTTATTAGGTTTTTGTCACACTCATATGACATTACTCATAAAACAACTGTACAGATGGCTTTTGGGTGACATTTGGAGGTTAGGACAGTACAAGAAATAAAGGGAAGATATTTTTTCCTCATGAAACCACACATCTTGTGATTAACTAGTCTGTAGGCAGGCATTCGTGCATCTAATTATTGTGCATACTTCCTATTTAAATCATCCTTTTTGTCCTGACAATCTTCCTCTCAACAAATTCTTTCCTTGTATCTTCAGTTCAGCCTGATTAGCTTCAGAACCTCTGTTAAAGAGGAAAAAAAACACCTGTCCATTTCCTTTGCAAAAGTTCAGACAATGTCTACATACATCTTTACCACATAATAATGCCTTCTATATGTTGTGACATGCTGAAAAAGGAAGACTGTGTCATAGAATCATAGAACCATAAAATGGTCTCTCTCAGCCTGTCCTCACAGGAGAGGTGCTCCAGCCCTCTGATTATCTTCATGGCCCTCCTCTAGACTCACTCCCAACAGGAGAATTATTAACTGAATATTGCTAAGATACATCACCAGTAAAGGGAACATACTGATCAGTGTCAGAAGACTTCTTTGTGTGTGAATGAATTATGTATATTGTGACCTATCCTGAATGTTTGTATCGAGCAGTAAGAAGTGTTAGGACAATTGGCCCAATGTCTGCTTTTGAATGAAAAGGAAAAAAAAAAAAAAAAAATCATTAAAGGATTTATTTCATTCTGATCTCCCATGGCTTTCCAGCATAGTCCAAGGCATACATCACAGCAGGTATACAATTGGTTCAAGCTACATTTCCTGAACACCAGTGAGAAATCTGAAGTCAAATTATCAGACAATGCACTATGCTCTGCAAAGCGTATGAAGCCTGCGAAGAAGCTCCACCTGACTCCAGAAAAAATTACAGGGGGAAGACAGGTACTCTGAGGCAGCTAAACAACACAGTGCAAGGTAAAACTGAAAGAAAACAAATTATCTTCATATAATCATAGGGGTTTTTTGTTTCTTTTAGTGAAAAGAAAGAACTGCAGCTATAGGTTACAGCTTGAAAGAGAGACATAGCAGTTTATGCATTTTAGACACACACGGGCACGTGTGTCATAACCATTTAGTGTAATTTGGTATACTTAAGAACTATGCCAGATGTCTAGTTTGTATGGGTAAGAAATTCCCTTTGGGAGGAAGAAAAATAATTCTGGAACTTCTTAAATCCTGTCGAAACCGCCTGTCATAACACTGGTTTCACTGCTCATCTAGGGCAGAAATAATTTATGTTGTAAGTTAAATAGCTTTCTAGTCTTGGACACTCTTTCTTAAGATGCTCCTTCTTGTTGCCCTGACATTTTCCCAATAACCTTGATTACCTCCTTTTTCTCCTTCTTGGACATCAAACTGCCTATGACACATCCTCTCGATGTTTCCCTTCAGGCCCCAAATAAAGTAATTGTTTATATCTAAGTCTGCTTGGAGTTAAAGACATATAACTCTTCTAATTTCAATATAGCTATTCAGACATACACCAAAGGTGAAAGAGAAATCATGTGAAAACTTTTAAACTTTTTCTTTTTTCTCATTCTTTGTAAAAACCCTGTCTTTTCCTGTGGTTTAAGGTCATATGGCAGGATGAAGAGACTATCGAAATCTGATACTTACATGGAATGACCACCCAAATTATGTAGCATTTAAAAAATCTGACAGTTTCTTTCATTACCAAAATTCCATCAGACCTTTCATCTTTTTAATTATTTCTATCATTTTGATTATTGTCAGTTCCTTCTAGCTGACTATCTTGACCTGCACGCTCTCCAAGACCTCCTAGAGCACAGAAGCCACAGGTATTGAAATAATATTTTTGGATTATCCAAGAAATGTACACTCCATTTTAAGGCTGCTATTTCCCCAACATACAAATTCAACATATTCATTTGTCTTTACTTTCAAGGCCTTTTTTTATATGTTCTTAGTCTTGTCTCATCACTTTCCTGCCTTTTTAAGAGCCTATGCTTCTGAATCCCTTTTATTCACAAATTAAACCTATTTTCCTTTACTGTACATAGAGGGTAAACGTAATTATTTCCCTGTAATGTGATATTTTTCTTTACATTTCCAAAGCAAAAAAGAAAATGTGGGCATATACATTAATATTCCAGTAGTGAAAATGAAGTGGTAATTCATTTTTAATAGATCCCACTGACTTCGGCTTTCGAAATTAATAGGACCCCCTACCCACAGAAATGCTGGTTCAAAATCTCTTTAAGTCATTTCAGCATGTTTGTTTGTTATAAAGCAATAATTCACTCAGGTAAATTACACTCTAGCTTTCACTTGTCATGAATATTAAAAGAGTAAAGCAGCACCATACTGCAGAAAACAGTCCCTATACTGATATCACATTGGAGTAAATCAAAGGAATGACTCCAGTGTACAAGTAGAATTTGAACCAGCCCAGTAAAACTAAAACCTTGTTTTGAATTTAATTTGTATTTAGCTTGAGCTGATGCATTTAGTTTAAAAACAAATATAAACAGGGGTGGTTTTTTGTTTTGTTTTGGGTTTTTTTGTTTGTTTGGTGTTTTTTTTTAATACTAACATATAAAAGATCTGTCTCTCAATTCAGGGATCCAATTTGTAAACGGAGAGTGCTTAGATCAATATTTCAAATTTAAATGCATTGAGAGATTCTTTTGCAAATTATGGGCTCAGATATTATAAAGAGAAGCATAGGGAGACACTAGGCTACTTTTATCCACTATTGGAGCAAGTATTAAAGAGCTCAGCTGAACCATTTCACTTTGAATACTAATCTGCTTAATGTCTAACTTGCTCTTTTGCAAGGTAGCATATTTATGTATCTATCGCACCCAGATGCCAGCGTCCTGAGCAAACTGTCTGTACATTTCATAGTGATTTTTTAAACTATTTTTTTGTAACTGAGGCTGATGTGTTAAATATCTTTTTCAGCTTTAGCTCCTGAGAGGAATGGAAGAAGGCTTTGCATTTACCTCAAGCACTTTGTAACTTTGCAAAGGTATTACAGTGGCCATCACTTCTGCATGAACACCTGAATGAATTGTACTTATTATGTTTGCACATTCTAGAGAACATTGAAAATATATGAATTTCCAGCTGACTAGATTACAAACTAATGGCACACAAGCCACATTCTTTTTACCCAAGACTGAACTTACGTTATCTGTTCATAACCAGAATGGTATATAGATTCTATAGGCTGTAAGACAATCGAGCCATTCATTTTTATTCAGTTTTGTAAACTAATCTCTGAATTGATGCTTTCAACTGCATCTCTTCTGTTATGGAAAAATGCACTTAAGGCAAAAGTTTCCGCAAAGTTTTCCTATAGCTATACAGGCAAGATCAGACAAATAGGGAGAGGAGAGAACAGTGCAGCCAGCAGTCTGATCGCTCCACTGCAAGAATTAGATTGTTTCATCTGCCTGTGTCCAGAGAAGAGTGGGACTCAGTTATGATCCAAAGGCTGAATTCTCATAGGTAGAGGGTCCTGAGTTCATACAAACAATTCCAGCATTTCAGACTGTGCAAAGCGATACTTTTAGGATTTGGATCTACAGGAGCTTAATTCACTCTAAATCAAGATTGCTGTACATCAGTTCTCTCCCTCAAGCCTGTAACAGCACTCATATGGTTCAGTGAACAGATCTAGCCCAAAACTAACTTTTTTTATTATTATTATTTTCCAGTTGAATCAACTTCCTGAACCACCTTCATTGAACAAACACTGCCCCTCTGACTTATTAACTGTGCAATCTACAATAAAATATTTTTATCTCTTTAAAACAAAGTAGCCTTCAAGCTGTCAACACATGCAGTTCACAAACTTTTAATAATTCTCATTCTGTCTTTCTTTTCTCACCTAATGGTAGAATCAGTGGTTGAATCATTTAGAACAGATACAATTTCATGGGACAGAGACAGGCAATTTCTGGCCATTTAATCAGAATATCTTCTCAGGTTGTTTTATTTCAGAACATGACTCTTCCTGCTGTCTTACAATTAATAGTTTCTTACTCCATGATTAGACTGACTGAAATAAATGCAATGAGTGGGTATATATCATGTGTCACTCTATGTGTTTAGTATGCATTGGAAGTCTACGTTAAGAGTGGCATATGTTTGACAAGTACTAAGAAAGATACCCAAATTCAGGCTTGTGACTTGATTCTGTCATCAGAAGCTTCATAATGCTCTGGACTGCCAAATATATTGCAATGGCTTTGGGGGTTATTACAATATATCATACAGAGAATCTCCATAATAATATCTTTATGTCATAATGTATCATGTCAAAAATCCCAATGCAGTATTTTCAGGATAAACTAATGATCCATCAAAGTGCATCAAGGTATTATCATATTTTGTTATGTCTGTTACTGGCTAAAAAGGTGCTATTGGGAAGTACTTTCAAATATTTTAGGGAAAACAATTGAATTTTCTAGATAGTTATTTAAAGGAAATTAAGTTGGATTAAAGCCTGTCACAGTAATTAATGCAGCCTGCATAGGAAAACACTGTAAATAAACTAGGATTTTATAGAATGCTTCATTCTTTACATTTCAACATTTAGGAGACAAAATCCTTCCAGTAATCAGACATATTAGAACTCTCAGTTTTTACCTCATGGATTCAGTGTACTTAGGTTCATACCCCAATATCTGAAAATTATTTTTAAAATGATCCAAAAGGACTGTCTCAAGCTGAAGTGTAAAGAGGAGGAGCTTTAAATCAAACCAATATAATTAAGATTAATAATAAAAAAATGAGTAAATACCATATGGCCAGTACCTAAATGTCAAAAGTATTAGTTCTGTTCTATATTCCAGTTTCTCATAGTATGAATAATAATCCTGTATACATAGGCATTCAAGTAGGGACATTGTGGAGGGAACTGATCGATATAAACATCTTCAGTATTGGGCAAATTGATTCGTGCTGTAATAAAGAGTAATAACACTAGTAACAACATGGACAAATCTGACAAAGTAGAGAGGAACTGTTAATATATATACTGGATCAGGGGAAAAATCCTAACACAGCAATAAAGGTTATTTGGAGGAATAAACAAGCATGTGACTAAGAATGCTTTGATTAACACAGGAAAGTTGGATTTTCAAAAATGTTGATAAGTAACTGTCTCTGGATTTTTCCTGATTAAAATTAGCTTTAGTGTCTGGCCACTAAAACACAGAACCGAAAACTCATTCCATTTGGAAGTGCAAAACTACAGGAAAGCATCAAAGGAAAACATGCGTACTCTACGTGGTATCATTACTATGGCTTGCTGCAACGATGAGTACCTTCAAAACATACGCATGGTATTATAAATCGAAACTCTAAATTCTGAATGTATGAATTTCTTTATGAATTGTCTAAAAGCACAATTTTGTGAAGGGAATATTATTTTTAGTGAAGAAATTCCATCCATTAGATTACGTTTCTTTTCTATCTGAGGTACTTAGAATCATGAGTGTAACATTTAATTTGAATTACTTTTATATAAATAAAATACTAAGTTAAATGTGCAATCACTTATTTATGTATTACTGCATGTTGATATACGTTAAATTTTATTTCATATGTTAGGCAGCAGCACATCTGGTCAGCTTCAGAGCATCTGGTAGAATTGATAAACATACAGTCATACAATATAGGATGCTCTTGGCTGGCTCATTTTGTTTGTTGTTTTGCATTCATTTTGGCTATTCCAAGTCTTCCATATGCTTTTCAGTTACACATAAGTGCAAGACATTAGAATATAATAATAATTATACTATCAAAGAAAAAAAGCACAGGAAGAAAAAAGCTTTCTTCTAAGCACAGAGTTTCCCAAGGAAATCACGTTGGCCCAACAGTTAAACTAAGCAACATTCTACACTGACCTATGCAGTTTAAGTATGGGACACCTAGAAATAGTTAGATACATTTATATGATATAGACTGCAGTTTGCTATGTATGTACATATTTCAAAAGGAATTATTGAAATAACATGAAAACAGGAAATCCTTTAAAATTCTGCAGTTTTACCCTCTCTTTCTGACAAACTAGTAACATTTTAAACAACTTATAGACTGTATTGAGAGGAATAAGATAAAAGTATCTTCCAGTCAGTTCAGAGTAGGAGGAGTTTGGAATGGAATAGAATGGAAATGTGTGCATACCTCTTCTCTCACATAACTATATAGGCAGAGAGAGGAGGAAAGCTGAGCAACATGTTGAGATTGAACCGTAGTTCCCCATTCAGATTTTAGCATATTTTTGAATAAGGAAAAATTAGTGCAAAGAAGAAATTATTTGTTAGTGCTGATTAGATTACAAGCGGACAGTGCATGGAGCACTTATGAAAGCAACAGAAAAAGAACCTGAAAATATGCAGAAGAAATTGAGTGGTCAATTAACTTCAGACAAAAGTTGACAAAAAAATGTTAAAAAGTGGTTTCACTTAGAGGAGAATCTTAAATACAAAAACTACATAGAATTTAGGATCTGGTTTTTCTAAAAGCTTTTGTATCTTTCAGCATATTTCAGCTCATTCAGCACTTGCTGCTTAAAAAAATTATCCAGGAATAAAATAAGCAGAAAGTATTTCAAAGCAGGTTTGAGGTTCACTGGAATAATTGTTTGGTCAAAAAGCACTTACCCATCTGTGCCTGCAGAGAGTCCTAGACAATTGAGTTCACATGCATTGATGTAAAACAGTGACTTATTTCTGCTCATCAGCATTGTGGTATACCTGGCACTTATTAACAATATGTATAAATGGAACACTGTATAACACAGCCACATCTTCTTTATATGTAACACACTATAACCATAAATTTCTGTATTAATTTTGTGTTTAATCTTTATCCCAGAATGCCATTTACTTCTGGGATCAGCCAGTTTCAGTGCTCTCATTCAGCTAAAGAAATTAAGAGGAAACTTTAATAATTGCCTAAGAGTTTACACATTTTATCATCATTAAGAAACACTTGCTACAGCAAGGAACCCTAATGGTTCTAACTAGCTCCCATGGGGAGGATCAAAGCCAGTTTAAACCGGGCAGATTGCACAAAAAGAGAGACAAAGAGTCCAGGCGGGCTCACGGCTGACTAGGAGAATACAAGTTGGTTTATATCAGATAAAAAGGAAACCTACCTAAAAGTACAAGTACATTTTGTGGGCCTACATCAACTGTTCCCTAAGTCATGTGAAAGCCATGTAGCTGCAGCCAAGATATTGCTGGATTAATGGTAAAAACCCTTCTCAGGGGCAAGATATGTTAGCTCAGGATCAGCACCGTGCTATTGTGGCCACATGGACATGTCCCAGAAAGATCAGCACGCACAGAACAAGCTTACATTTGCCATCCGTGCACAACTCAGAGAGGTCCCACATTTGCTTGCAGTGAAATATGAGTTTATGAGAGATTAAATGTGCACATATGGGAGGTTTTAAAAATCCTTTCCACATCCCCCATCACAAATTGAAATGCCTCACTCAAACCACTAAATGAAAGTACTGATGGACAGCCTCTCAGGTCCCTGAAAGCGAAGCGCAGGTGCACAGAAAGCTGCGGGGCTGTACGTGGTTGGTATACAAGAGAAGCACACTTGGGCCTGCTCTGGGAACAGCAAACTGACAGGATATTCCCGTGAGGTGTGTAATGGTGAGACGGCTCTCCGTGGAGAATGCCGTCTCAGAAGTTGTAAAGGATACAGCAGTGCAGCTGTCACGTAACTGTGGCAATGGCTTTCCGGGCAGGAGGCGTCCCTTGGAACACAGCTCCCGCAATTTATTTTTGTCAGCCAAATTACACTAGAGTGCTGAGCTGCTGGAGTCCATCCCAGGCTGAGTAAATATGAATGAAAGGTATGAGCACTGCAGCCACAACAGATTTTAAAATAATGTGATATAGCATTGGTTTCTCATATCCTGCTGTTTCAAGGGAGACATCCCAATAAGTCAAGCCAAACACAGTTCTTTACGCATACACAAAGCTAAATCTTAAGACAGGGATCCATAAAAGCCAGATTGTTAATGGTCGAGATGCTTAAACCAGTTAGTATGAAATGCCAAATAACGACAAGGCCCAAGTCTCCCCCTCCCTGGAAGAGAAATACCTTACCATAGGCTGGAAGGGGACATTTGTCTCTGCTTGTGGTTGTCTACAAAAAATATTCTCCTGGAGTTGGGCAGTTAAAGGTAACTTTAAGTCATCCCCTCCTCATAAACTGCTGCAGTAGCAGCAGAGTGTGCTATTGTGGCTACTGCCTGCTTCCCCAGGCCAGCCATCTCCACTGGCCTGCTAGGACTGAGGATGACACAGAGGACCTACACCCACAGCTCTTGCGTCCAGGTGAGTGCTGTGATCACCGCATAGTCTCACACAGTGTTCTTTTGCTTGTTGTTATTGAAACTGCCTTACTACACAGACGATATTAAATATTCATTAAGACAGAGAGAAGCAAAAAAAAGGAAGAGAAGTGTATCTGGGAGGGTGAAGCCCGTACTCCAGTCCCCACTTCAGTAAGTATTTCAAAATTTCATGCCGAGTGAAACAGGCTCACTAGAAGAAATGGAAAGAGCTACCCTGAAAATGTCTTGTATCTTAGATACTGCCTGAGAAGGTAAGCGAAGATTTAAGTTCTTTTAGGCAGAGTGAAAAATTAAAATTGGACCTCATGTGTTCAAGGTGACTGCTTTAACTGAAAAGTGTCTGCTTAGGCATGGTGATTCATTTTACTTACCCTTCCAGTGCTTTGCGTCAGACCCAGAAAAGCTATGTGGAATTTGAAAAGTACCTTTAGGGGGAACAGAAAATTGGAAACCAGAACTGGTGAAAGTTTGAGCAAGTTGAATTTAAACTTCAGTTAAACAACTTAAATTTAAACTTCAGTGGTAGTGTATACATGATTACATGGAAGGTTTCAGCATAGCTGATGCATTGTTTCAGAAAGACAATATGAAGGGTACTTCTGTTTTAACTCTGGGTATTCAATATAAGCCAGAGTGGGGCTTCGTTCCCTTTTTTTTTCTTGAACTATGGCTTAAAAAAAACACAGAAGATGACAAGATTTTGGTCAAAGGTTATCAAAAGCTGCACACAGAAGTTCGCTGGAGGGTTTTGGTTTATAAAGTCCAGATGTTTGGTATTTTTAATAATTGAGAAGTTGTTCTAAAGTAACATCAAAGAAAACTTAAGATAGTAGCATTGTCAGTTGCAGAAAATTGTAAAATAAGACACTGAACAAACACTTTGTATGTACAATGTCAGAACAAATTAAGGGAATGAATGCATGTATCTGCTGGAATGTTTTATGTAACTCAAAGGTCAACTTCATACAGTTAAAAATATCCAGGGCCTAGACTTCTGATCCCGTTTACTGTACTTACTAATATTTTGTATTGCTTATTGTTCTTCATAGTTATTCAAAAGCTTTATTATTCAATGCATCAAAGCATTGAATTCAAAAGCATTATTATTTTTCTTATGTCATGGGAGCTCATAGAGCTCTAGCTGTCAGCCATGACTGAATAGAGCAGATTATTTGGGACTTGAATTTTTAGTCTGGCTGCTCTTCCCCACGATACCTCACGCCACTGAATATTCCTGCTTCATCAGCTGTTTGCATGTAGAAACATCCATGTGCACTCAAATATATTCCATGTATCTCTCCCATTACTAATTCTGTCACACAAAATATTGAACCTAGAGGGCTGTCTCAAAATGTTTGGAAAGAGCTACAAACAAGAATTATAAGTAACCAGCAAAATATACCACAGCAAAAGATTAATGTCTTAGATTAAATAATGTTTAAAAGTTTTGGCTACGCAGCTAAACCAGTAATAACATCCTAGCAGGAATACAGTTTACACAGGCAAAATAAATGTTAGTTCAATCACACAAATAAGCTATTAAAAAAAAAAAAGTCAGCAATATAGCACAAAGATTGTAATTATTCTCAGTCACCAACTTCATGAATTATGAAGCAAACACCAATCGTCTCTCACCAACACTTCTTCTCAAAGGAAACAGAACACATTGCTCGCAAGACTTAGCCTGGAGCCACTCAAAGCACAGCTTTGCTCCCAGCTCTGCTTTGCTCCCAAGACAGGAAAGCAATTTGCTGCAGATAAATGTAGCAGCCCTTCTGCTCTCTCCAAACATCCTGCCAGTGAAACTCCCTTCTCTCAGACCCAATCTCTGTGAGTAGGTAGGAGATAGTTACTCCTTCTCACAAGTTAAGGTCCTAACTTCACATGTAAATTTAAGTAGTAATAAGGGAATAAAAACTTTACCAGAGAGCAATTTGAAACTTAAAAGAAACTCTGAATTACCACTCCTTCCCCCAAAACCTCTTTGCATGTATGATAGAGGAAGGTGACAGGAAGAAAGCACTCACACCTGCTAGGTGTGAATGCTTCCTCTTACTAAAGTGAAGCTGAACCTCTAAGAAGTAAAGGAGTCATAGTCCCACCATGGTCTCCTGTATATGTCTAACACAAGGCAGAGTCTTAGCATTAAGGAGTAATCCATGGAGTGAATGCTTTCCTGAAGTTGAACATCAGACTTTGACTCTGTGAGCACTTTGATGTTTAGTGCACATTTACCAAGCCACTGGCCTTATTGAACTCATTGATGCTACTTAACACACTTAAAATTCAGGATGTGCATTGATAGGATTACTGGCTAATGCTATGTTTAAGGCAGAGCTTCCCTAGAGAAAGACATGTGCTCTGAGGAAATCCAAGTGGTACGTGAAACTGAAAAGCACTTGATTTCTTGATTTCATGCACCGTTTTTACATTGTAATGTATTTTGAACATTTTCTTGTTTACATTAAAATAAGACCAAACTAAGGAGGGTTTGCAAAACTGATAATCGGGCAAGATTTTTTCCAGTATGAGATCTGACATAACAAAACTAGAACCTATTGCCAGGGCCCCAAGGACACCACCAACCCTGACTGCCCCTACCCAGCCCTCCTGGGGCTCCCCCCAACCTGTCCATGGCGCAGGACCCCACGTCAGCCCCTCGGGACCATCAGTCCCTGTCCAAGTGATGCTGTGGCAAAGCCAGTCTCCAGCTCCCCACAGCCCTGCCCTGCCTGGCCATGGGCTCCTCTGAGCTGGGCCCACCTCCAGACCCATGTGCCCAAAGCCCGGAGATAGGGCTGCCCCAGCTGCCCTGCTGCTATCTCGGGTGGTAGAATGGGACAGGCTACCAGGCCGTTCCCTGCCACCCCCACAGGGACTCACCAGTGCTCCCGGACCCTCCCAGCAGTCACAGACCCACATGTTGCCCTGACACCACTGTCTCAATCAAAATGTTGGTAGTTTAATAATATAAAAACTAAAACATTCTGAGAAGTCTTTGCACTCCTCTACTGCTGCCTCCTCAGAACAGTTATGGTGAGTGCATCTGTACATGGTTCAAGTGCATGGAAAAGTGGGGAAATTATCAAACAATGTATTTTATTTACAAAGGAGCCATTTCACAGACAAAACTGCACATCTTTCCTGCTGGTTGGGGAGCTATCTTCAGTTTCCATAGGTCTCGCTGCTAGAATCAAGAAATTTCCAGAGAAGACAGGAGGTTTGACTCAACCTTAAAAGCAAATAAGGCACTTTTACAAATGGGTAAAAGTCCAGGACTTTTAGACAGTCCAGGACTGAGGCATTTATTGCAGAGGATCACGCTTCAACATTGACATCAACTATTTCTCTGGAAGATTTCATTCTGCTCTCTTCAATCGAGATTTAGTCCATATATTAAAACCAAGTAAGGAAATCCATCTGCTCTCCCGCATATTACCAGGAGGCACCCTGGAGTGCCAAGACATTCCCTGAGCCCTGAGGCTCCAGCCTTCCCCTCTCCCACCCACCCTACAGCTGCTCGAGTGAGCCATGGCCCTTATCTGAGGTTTGCAGATGGCCCCTTTAGGTGTCAGTCTGGCCCTGTGAAGAGTAATTGCAAGAGCTGGAGGAGTACAGCAGAATAATTACAGCAAGATATGAAGGAGTGAGATTTTAATAATTCATGAGATATACTTAAATTGCCAGAGTTTAATTATATCTTTATCAGTTCTTTATTTAAACTTTCAGTGTAGCAGAGCAAGAGAGTAAGCTAACATTTCCTACTGCGGTGTAATATGGGCAAACTTTTGCAAAATGTAATTCCTCTGTTGACTGTCAAAATTACTTTAAATTTCTGATTAATACTTTAGAAATATTATATAGGTGTATATTTACTTAAAGAATTAAAATGCAAATGTCTGAGATTTTTAGAAAAAAAAAATTCTTATAATAGTACCAATTATATTTTTATCTAACATTATAGTGAATACAATGAGAAAAGGAACAATGTATTGACAGGTGCAAGGTTATTCTTCCAGACAGATTGCTAGGCTATGTATAAATTCCAGAATCATCAATTCAACACTAATTCTGCCTGTGAAATCAACCAAATTTTTATATTTTAAAGCAAGATTCTTGTACATTAATTTTTCACTTACTATAAATAACTGGGATCCTACAGTCAGGATTCACTTCCCGCACCAACCCAGACTTGACCTCACAGACGGTGTGCAGAATCTCTCCCACACCCTGTATTTACATTTTCCAACCAACACAAACCATTGTAATGATGTATGACTTATGGCAATTAATGATGAATTATTACAAAACTTTTAATGAAGAATTATAATTTAATTTATGCAAAAATTAGTTCTATTGTTCAATGATCCAGCATCACATTCTTTTCCAAATCACCTGTATTAATATTGCCTCAAGTGTATTGCTATGATCATACTATTTAAATAACTCAAAGTCTTAAATTAAGGTGCTAAAGAAGGCTACATGTTATAGGTAAGACTAAAACCTTGTAACAGTAAGGATTGCAGGGGTTTGGGACAGATTTTCTGGGGAGGCACTGAGCTTCACTGGAGACCTTTTTCAGGATGTTATCCATACTTCTGTCAAGAATGACATATGTATTCTTGATCCTGCCTTAAGGAAGGAGATCGGACCAGACAACATCCTGAAATCCCTTTCAGCCATATCTTTTTCTACAATCCTATGTTATTATGCTTGTGACTGGTAATTTATTGTTTGAGATTCCTTTGTTCCAGTTTTGCCAGCTTAAATTTATTCAGATCTGAAACAAGGGGATGAAATTTTCTCCTCCAACCCTGTCCAACTTGCTCAAGACTGGTTCAATAATTTGAATTTTTTATTTATTTCCCTGCCAAGAGCCTCAGCAGAAACAGATTTCTTACAGGGGACACACAAATCTTGGGGAATTAAGAAGTTTAGTAAGAAATTTTTGCATACCTATTGAAATCAGTCTTTTCTGGTCCTTTCACCTGCCTCTTATTTCCTCTTTCCCTTCTTCTCAGTTATAGAAAACACATAACTAGCCACCTCCAGTGATAACACTTGTCTTTTGTATAGGTAAAACTTATTTCACTGCTTCTGAAACTAGCTTGCATGCTCAGTTCCTCTGTGGTTAGTGCTGCCAGCTCTGGATCCTTAGTGGACTATAATATACCTGTTTCCTAGCTGCCATAGCAATGGGGGCCAGCATTCAATCCTTTTAGTCAGGAGACACTGAAGACATCACAAACCAAAGCAGCAAAATCTTCCTACCCACATGGTCCTGTTTTTTTAACCCAAATTCCTTAAATATTCCCTAATTACAGTCCTGTCTAGTCTTTATTAAAGAGTTTTCATTGATTTACACTTGTTGTATGCCTAGCTAGGGTTTTTTTGACATTTATCCTCATGGTCTAGTTTCCAAATGCTGTCCAAACAGCACTTCCAGTCTCCATTTCTAAAGTCACAGAAGTGTCTTTGTTCAACAAGGACAAGTGTAAGGTCTTGCACCTGGGAAAACACCATCCAGGAATGTAGCACAGACTGGGGTCCAGCTGGTTGGAAAGCAGCTCTGTGGAAGGGGACCTAGGGGTCCTGGTGGACAACAAGCTCAATATGAGTGAACAGTGTGCTGCAGTGGCAAAGAAAGCCAACAGGATGCTGACCTGCATCAACAAGGGCATCACCAGCAGAGATAAAGCGGTCATTATCCCATTCTACTCAGCGCTTGTCAGGCCACACCTGGAATACTGTCTTCAATTTTGGTCCCTGCTATAAAAAAAAAGACATGAACAGGCTGCAAAGGGTCCAGAGGAGGGCCACAAAGACGATCAAAGGACTCGGAAGCCTGCCGTATGACAAAAGGCTGAGAGAACTGGGTTTGTTCAGCCTTGGGAAAAAAAGGCTTAGGGGAGACCTCATCACCGTGTTCTGGTACTTAAAGGGTGGCTACAAAGAAAATAGAGACTCCCTTTTCACAAGTAGCCACATGGAAAATATGAGGGGTAATGGGTGCAAGTTTCTCTCGGACACAAGAGGAAAATTTTTCACAATGAGAACAATCAGCCATTGGAATAATCTCCCCAGGGAAGTGGTGGATTCCCCAACATTGGACACTTTTAAGATTCAGCTGGACAGGGTGCTGGGCTATCTTGTCTAGATGGTGCTTTTGTCTAGATGGAGCTTTTGCCAAGAAAGGTGGTACCTGATGATTTCTGAGGTCCTTTCCAACCTGGTATTCTATGATTCTATGATAAGTCCAGCCATACTTAGAGAAGCTTTCATCTGATTAAAAGTGTATTCCTGAATAAAAATCTGTTTCTTTTACAGGTCTACTCATTTAAATGAAACAGTCATTTCAGTCCATTTTTCTAAAAAACAGTATTTTCTGAGCCAGCTGCAACTGGACAGCTAGAAACATGAAGGAACTAAGAAGATGATGAGCATTGACTTATGAGAAAGAACAGCAACTTTCATACACATGCAAATTTGAAAAAAGATATTCAACAAAGAGTTTGATCACTTTTTACAGACCTTTTTTTGATAATTAAACAGAGGTCATTCTGCTCTTGAATGTAACTCACACTTTGAGTACAGGACAGTTCAGGTCTCCTGAACATTGTTTGCGTCATGTGGCGGAGTCATAGCTGTGCTGACTGCTCCTCATCCCTATGTAGCTAGAGGCTGTGCCCACCCCAGCATTTAAGATGTGGATGCGTAGCATTTTTCCCAGGCTGTATACTTGCTGACAGCCTAACTGGCTATTGTTCCTGACTCTTTACAAAAGAAAAAAAGAGAGGCTTTGGGTTGGTCCCCTGCCTTTTTTGTCCTCTTGCAGTTGTCTGCTCCCTGTTTCTGTCAGCTAGGCAGTCCAGCTGTAAGCTTTTGCAATACTAATCACTGCCCACACATTACCCAAAGAACAACATCCCTGTTCCCACCCCTTCCCTGAAATAACAGGCTAAGGAAAAACATTGCAGACAACCAGGCTTTTTTTTTTTTTTTTTTTTTTTTTTTTTTTGCAAGAATAGGCTTTCTTGTGAGGTTTCCATCATTATGTGGTTTTGGCTGGTGCAGAGAGACCATGCAAAGAGAAGTGCCTCTCTTGCAATTTTTGGTCCAACGCAAGAGACAGCTAAAAAAAAAAAAGAAAACAAAACAAGAAAAAGTGTGATTTTTTTCCCCAAGACTCAAATACAAGTTTAAAAGGTTGAACTATACTTTAACTTTATCAGAATCACTTTTAATTCATTGAATCATAAACTGCAGACAGAACAATTAAAGGAAGGTGACAGGGAATTGCTAATACAAAGTTTGAACAAATTACCAATATTCATGTCTGAACACTTTATTCTAATTGAGCAGAACATTTATTTTTATGGACATATACACATATATTACACACATTATTATAATGTATAATTATTATTATTTGTAGTTTACCATAAAAACCAGCAAGACTTGCCCAGTCAATCTAGTGTTAACCCTTCATCTCAGTTGCTTGCAGATCTGTGCCCCGGCATCTCTCCTAAAGGGTGATATCTAGTAACCATGATCAAAGGTCCTCTGTTTGAAGTCTCCCCCCACAGACAGTCCTGCATCCAGCCCTTCACACATCATGACAGTGGACTTATACCCATCAGTATATCACGTCTGCTCACAGGGAATACCAGAAGCTGACAGGTACCTTTAGCGATTTACAAGCAGAATTAATTTTGATGCTGACTGGTATCCAGATAACTTGCTGAGGTAACAAGATCTCCAGGAATTTTATGATTAAGGTCAGTTGTTAGAGTTAGCTGCTGAGGTATGTAACACAGGAAACTTTTGTTTTATCTGTTATACTGAAGTTGCACAATGGTGATAAGCTCCAACTTTGAGTTTTCATTTATCATCATTGAAGAACATTATAATTGCTCTGACCTTGCACTGGGACCCAGTGTTCTCAGTGGTTTTGGTAGTATTTAAGCAAGAGACAGGAAAAATTCTTCCCACTCAAACCTTACAAAAACTTGGTGTTTTACAACATTTACAGCACAGTAAACAACAAAACCCGGGAAAAGCAGAGCCTCATGTTTCACAGGCAATAGTTTTACTTTTTCAGTAATTACTTGGAAAACAAGTTCTTGCATACATGTTCCTGTGAAATTTTTCCACAGTAGTAAGCGGGTAAATAAATGTATAAAGGCTTTTTTCTATATATTACTGTTTAAATAATTGCACTATTTTCAAAGTCACTATTTTCAAAGTGACTTCTAAGCTCAGTGGTCAAGAAAATATTACCTTTGTTGTAATGATAAATATCAGCTTCTAATTAATAATGTTCACCACCGTTCAGTAATAATTTTTAGAGACCAAATTACACTTACTTTAATTAATAACAATTTTCCATCCATATATACACTGTATGGAGTACTGTTTGTATAGTATTTAAAGATCAGGACTTTAAAAAAAAATAAATTAATGTTATGATTACAACACCTATAGTTACCAAATCATAAAAATGTACTTGCTTCTAAATGAAAAATTACCCCCAGACCATATGAAAAAATGGAGTTCCTATGAGGTCAGATACCACATTATTTCAATCAAAATAGTGCTGCCAATTGTCAAAATTCTAATGTTAGTCTTTTAAGAGACATTATCTTTTTAAGGCTTATGTGACAAAATTTATTTCTAGTATTATTTTACATTTCTGGTTCTCACAGACATGGAGAAAAGTGTGAAAATTTAACACAGATATGGTAAGAATTGAAGGCAGGAGGCAAAGAATGACAACCTCGATAGATATATTTTTGAAGCAGTAACAAGTACTTTTGTAATTTCCATGATGGTGCCATACTCTTATAAAATGCCATCATTTCAATTTTTTCAGTATCATGGGAGTTCAACTTTCCTGATTATGTTCAGATGTTAGTAAACAATTCAAACCCTTTCTGATAAGTTATCATATTTAAATCATAGGTGAAAAGCTTTTGGAAATAAAATCATAATCTAGTAAATCGCTTTCTAATTTATAGTTCAGTTCTCTAATGTTTAATACAGATATATCACACTTTCCACTTTACAGAACAACTTTGTAGAACAACACGTACTATCTCCCATTGAGTGGTTCAGTCTTGACCAAAATACTGTAGATGGCACTGCAGAGCATATGAACATTATTTTTTGTGCAAACTGAAGTCACTCCTTTATTGTTCACATTACTGCACAGTAAGTATAGGTACGAATAGAAAACTCTTCCTGAAATTTCAGGATCTTTTAAAGGATCATTTCAGAATGTGGCTAATTAGATCGTCATGTGAAATGTACTATGAAACATACTAGATTAAAAGCTTTTTAAAATCAAAGATGCTCTTCTCTCTTTTATCTCAGCTGTGGGCCACTGTGCTTCTCCCAGCTACACAGCCCTATCTGCTCAACCTTTGTACATTTCTTATCATTGTTCAGCATTAACAGTACTTATAATGAAGATTTCTTTTTTTTTTTTAAATATAAAATGATACCAACTTTTGGGCTCCAGATCAAAAGAGATTACTGTGAGTCTGTGAGTGGCTTATACTTTTTGTATAAGTACAAGAACGTAACTTGTTCCTTTTTTAAAATCTTCACTGTACCAATCGCAGCTGTGTAAGGGTTGGCTAGGCTCAGGGGTAATGTTCTGAAGTTACTTGCCTTTCTCTCAGCAAGTTTCAAGTTCTAATAATATAGGCAAAGCAAATACAAGTCTCAGGCCTCAGATGACATACTAACATACTAGTTTTGTAACGTGAGATCCATAAAAGACAGTGGCGGTATTTTAGACCTTTGGAAGACTACAGCAAAGTAATGAATGGGGTGTTATATCTTCTACAGCATACAGCACTGAGTCCAGTTTTGAAAATTACTGCCCAATTAATATTATGTTATAAGCATGGACATCATTCAAAACCCAGCAACAGAGTGCTTCACAGTCTTGACAGCCAGCCTTACATTCATTAAATAGGCTTAATTTATTTAGCTTTTGAAAGAAAAATTACCAGGTACACTTCATCATATTTTGTAAGTGCAGACAGAGGGAGAAGATGTGTGATGGTAGGTTTTTTGATCTGGAATACAAAAGGATAATGAACTACAACAGCAAATGAAGCAAGAACTAGGCAAATTAAGACCAGTTAGCAAATGATAATTTTGAGAAGAAACCTGGCTACGATGTGGCAGATGGTTAGGAAACTAACCACTGAAACAGCCCACTAGCAGGGCAGTTGATAATCTATAAATTTAAATCTTTAAGATTAGATATTTTTAAGAGATATGTTCTCACTCAATCACAAAGTTTGAAATTTGATGCATAAATTTTCAAATAAAATACCATACTTTGTGTTACAAAGACCATCTAGATGATCATAAAGATTCTCTGCTCTCATAAAAAATATCTTTTCTAGTGCTGATCATAAACCTGTAAGTTATGTTTTATTAAAAAAAAATTAAAAAAAATAATTCTGAGTTCAACGCATTGTGAGAATATAGATTCTATATGGAAGTCTGACAGAAGACTAGCTATAATTTATAGTTGAAGAGTAATTTATCTTTTCTGCTTCCCACCCTCTCTTGAATGAAACATTTTGAAAGTTTTACTGGAAAGAATATTCCAGATGGAGTCAATGAGAAAAACAAACCAAACCAAATCAAAACAAAACAGCTTCGTGATAAGAAATTAGCTGGTCAAAAACATTTCTGCACAACACTTTTATGCACAGCCAAGAGGAAAAAATCCACCTCCAAAATATTAAGCTCCCCCTGCCACTTAAAATGTCCTATTTAGTTAACTTTTTGCTATTTGGCTGTATTCAATGTAAGGCACTAGTCCATCAGAGAGGCAAGTCCATATTTGGGACAGTTAAAGATTTATAGTCATTATCATGCATCATGCCTTCTACTATATTATCAAATAACTCTGCTCAGCTGGCATTTTGAGAAAGGTATAAAGCAGTTTTGAGACATAAGGACACTTCTGGCTTTGCACAGATGGTATGATCAGAGCATCCTTGTTATATCAGCCTTTCCTCTAATTATTGTACCTTGACCTCAGCACTGTAAATTAGAGAATCACTATTTTATGTTTAAGTCTCAGGATGAAAGCAGTGCCAAGGTTTTACACCATTTTCATATTCTCCCCCAAACCATATGCAAAATCACAAGCTGTCTTGTCCCAAACAGGTTTTAATTTCATAAGTTAGCTGATTTCTGGTCTCAGACCTATTTGACTTCATGTATTAAAAAAAAGATGTTACAGAATAATTTTTTAACATCTATGAGAATATGAGCAAATTATTCTCGTCCAGCACAATCCAAAACACAGTGTTAAATGCTGTGCTGTATTTTACAGCTTTTTAGAATAATTCCTCATTTCATTCCTCTTAATCAAATTCCATAGGTCTTTTCCAAAAAGACTAGGGGAAATGAATATCTATTTCCAAAGTAGAATCACAGGCAGAGATTTGTTGTCAATCATTGGAACAGGCTGCCCAAGGAGGTGGTTGAGTCACCATCCTTGGAGGTATTTAAAAGATGTGTAGATGTGGTGCTTAGGGACATGGTTTAGTGGTTGGACTTGGCAGTGCTACATTAATGGTTGGATTTGATGATCTTAAAGGTCTTTTCCAACCGAAATGATTCTGTGATTCTATGATTCTATCTTCAGTGAGCCTACATGTGAAAGTACTTATTAAAAAGGAAATGAGAATCAAGTGAAAGTATACCATTTGATATACTTTACTAGGGTACATCTATGGAATTATCTTTCTCTGACAATTTAATGTCAAAAAGAACATAATCAAGTAAAACAGGCTGCGATGGTAGCGGCATCTGTTTTGCATGTGTTTCAACAGCACGATTAGAGGGGAAAAAAAGCAAGCTCAATTTTTAATTGAGCCAGCAGTGGGTGCTTGTAGACCAGAAAGCAAATCATAACCTGGAGTGCATAAAAAGAAAGCCAAGGGAGGTGATTCTGCCCCTCTACTCAGTTCTGGTGAGACCCTAACTGGAGTTCTACATCCCGCTCTGGGCTCCCCAATACAAGAAAGACATGGACCTGTCAGACTGGGTCCAGAGGAGGGCCACAAAAATGGTCAGATGGATAGAACATCTCTTCTATGATGAAAGGCTGAGAGAGTTGGGTTTTTAGCCTGGAGAAGAGAAAGTTCCAAGGACATCTTATTGCGGCCTTTTAATGTATAAAGGTTGACTTATAAGAAAGATGGAGAGAGAATTATTACCAGGGCCTATAGTGACAGGACAAGAGGCAACAGTCTTAAATTGAAACAGGGTAGGTTTAGATTAGACCTAAGGAAGAAAATTTTTTTGTAATGAGGGTGGTGAGACACTGGCACAGGTTGCCCAGAGAAGTTGTGGATGCCTCATCACTGGAAGTGTTCAAGGTTAGATTGGATGGGGTTTTGTGCAACATGGTCTAGTGGAAGGTGTCCCTGCCCATGACGGAGGGGGTTGGACTAGATGGTCTTTAAAGATCCCTTCCAGCCCAAACCATTCTATAATTCTATGATTCTATTTTCATAGTGTTAAAGCAAGTCAGTGAAATCAATCTACTGCTTTTTTTTTTTTT
>VXBL01001278.1:557243-572332 GCA_013400195.1 Aramus guarauna
TTTTTTTTTTTTTTAATATAGTTTGTTGGTATTTTCTAAGTGTGATGTTGTGAGAGAAATTATGGTTTTGTACAAACAGTATTTAGGATCAAGACCCTACTAAGGTGGCAGGTTCAATGTTATCAGCTCTTGCAGAGCAAACTCTTAGGAAACACAGATATTGCACACATGAATGGATAAACATCCATCTAACTGCAGACCACTGAAAAAATACATTTCAGACAACTGCTATATGAGTTAGACTACCCTTCCTCCTCTCTGTTCTGTGTATCAGAATTTTAATTGACTGACCTTCATTTGTTGTTTTACTGTAGTTCCTAGAGGCAAAATACCCAGATCCCGCTGTACGATTATACTGGTTAAGAAAATCCTTTATTTTTATCTCATAGTTTAACTTCCAACTATTATGTAAAAAAAAAAAAAAAAAAAAAAAAAAAAAAAAAAAAAAAGGAAGGGTGAAAGAGAAATGCATGGGCTACAGGGATGAGGAAAAAGAAAGAAAAGCAGAACTTGTTAAAATAGTGTTTAGTAAAATATTGAGAGGATGTACTGGTAAAGACAATCATTTAATGCAGCAGAAGAAAGGAAGCTGACAGCTAAGAGAAGGGGGATGGAGAAAGAACCAAGATTCTAACAAACAGAAGCATTTTGAAATGGAACCATTTATATGATGTTAAGAGCAGAAAAAGTAAGCTGCACTGTATGAGGTATGAAATGAGAGAGGACCTGAAGATTTTTAGATTATGGAAGAAGCTGAAAGTCTATGTAACTAGAAATGGTAAGTGTAAACATAATCTGGATGAAATCAAAGATGTCCAGATTCCATGCCTCTGGTTGTGTAATCCAAAGTGACAGAGACAAAGGGAAAGAGAGATTAGGAATTTGGCTTTAGCCCTGCCAATCTTAATCCAAACTGATAATTTCATCCATAACTTTTCAAAGTGACATCCAAGCACTTTAGCAGAAATAAAGAGCACTGGCTTAGAAAACCAAGGGTACATAACAAGATAGGTTAGGCAGCACAGAATCCCACAGAGAAGACATTTTGGGCTCTTCACTGACCCCTTCAATCAGAAATGATATGAGTAACGTCAGTATTTTAACCATCACAGCACTGGTTTGTCTAGAAACATGAAAATAAATTAGTTTTATTCTGTCTGGAGTGCAAAATACTATTCTTAAATGCAAAAGCAAGAGGCAGCATGTGGCAGACATTATAGAAAACAATGGTGTAGCACATTTCCCAAAATAAAACCACATGTAATAGCCATGTGTGAGTTAAATCAGAATTACAGTTTTACATAAAGGGAATTATTCTCGCCTCGTTTTTCCCATTGTTTTGTATTATAGTACTTTGCAAAACATTGCAATGAATTTTTACAGAGTAATTTTGGCATTACAATTACTCTAACCTTTATTAAATGTTGCAAAAGAAATGTCAAAAAAGATGTCGTGCTCAGTTAATATAAATATTGGTTTACTAAGGAAATTGCACAGAATCAAAGGATAGGCAATGGGATACAAAAGCAAAGAGACAAAAGACCCTGAAAGATTGATGTGAGCATACCTAAACTTAAAAAACAAAAATATCCTTGAAAAGACCTCCAATGGATTTATACATAATTCCACACAATCACTTATGAAATAAAGGTATTCCAGTTCTTTTTCATCTTTCATCTAGGAAACTAGGTACTGTGTCAAGACAAAATGGCCTTTGCTGCTCTACTAATAGTTCAACATATCCATCTCCCAGTGGAAATGAGGGTCTTTTTACGAAAGAGAAATATTGCAAAGACAGATGGTCTCCTCTTACCTAAACAGGTGCCATACATTGTTCCAGGAAATTACGAGTGATTGTATTTCTTCATACACAGAAAGACAATATGTGTTTTATAGGTGAATTCTTTTATAGTAAAAGAAACAACTAAAGCAGAAAACCTGTAATTCATTGAATGCCTCCTCTCTGTAATTGCCTTCATTTTCAGTAACCTCACAGCGCTTCCCACTGCTAGGCAGGAAGATGCCTTGCACTTAAACCAGTGGTGGTTTGTTTCTAAAGTCGAGAAAAGCAGACAGACAGCAAACATCTCCATGTTACATGCTCCACACAAGCACACAAATCTAATGGAAGCAGAAAATGAAGTTAGTCATTTCCAGTCCTGCTACTTACATGGAAAATAACACAGTGTTGGAAAAGTGTAAGTAGTAGGCAAAGATACAGAGGAACAATAGGAGTAACAGGGTGGATTTCAGCCCAGAGCAGTTTAGCACAGTTACCAAAAGCTCGTCCAAAGAACACAATAGTTCATGTGGTGGGATCACTGCCTACAGACCACAAGTATTTTGGTTCAAATTTAGTTGTGGTCATGCACAGAGTGCTCCGACAGAGTTCAAGGAAGCATTTATAAACTGAAAGTTAAGCATATGTTCATCTGCCTTCCTGGAGTAGACTAGAGTGTTTGGTGCCTTGCACGCTTGAGCCCAGGATGAAATCAGATACCAAACAGAAGCCTGCACCAAGTATGCTCTCACTTCAGTGACAATTCCCACCTGTGCAAGGAATAAAATAGAGAACCTTCCTCAAAGTAGATGCCAGAATGCCTCTACTATATAGCCAAAATATCATGGCAACATCCTCACTGAACACATTTTCTAAAACACTGCCACTATGTCAAATGGCGACCTGTTCAGTTTACACAAATTTTTCAGTCACTAAAGTCTAAAAATATGTAACTTAGAATCTGGTTACTCAGTTTCACTAGCCCTGCTTAGATGAGCTTTACACACCACACAATTAAGGCTGCAAAGGTAATCAAGAATATTGTGAAAAATGAGCACTACAAAAACCAGCTTACAGTACAGACAGCAGTTTGTCCACTTTTGCCTCTTGCAGTTTAACAGATAATTGTGCAATATTCAAATTTTCATCCCTGAACTCATCAGCTCCCTCTTTATAAAGTCTTATACAATCTCATACATGTGACAGTTCTTTTTAGGCTGACAATTCATCTCATTAAAAAAAATTTCTCCATTTAAAACAAATGACTATCAGTCTGTTACAAAAGTTTCAAGTGATATAGTATAGCTTTTTCAAAGCTAGACAGCTGAAATATCAGGTAATAATTTGAAACTTGCATAATACTTCCACACCATGCCTTTGACTGGCATTTTTGCTTCACTGAAAGGAGTCAACATAGCCATGTTATGCAAAGACCTGTCTCTCTAGTTAGTAAGGTAGCCCTTATTGAATTCTCTATATTTATGCAGGGGACAAAGATGCGATGGAGAAAACATACCAGAGGGACAGTAGGTCACTGCCAGCATTGGACTGATATTGGATACATACATATGATTCAGCTGTTATGGATTTTTTTTTCTTCCCTGTTACACTCTTCTTATGTCCTATAACTCAACCTATGGAAAGGCAGAGAAAACATCTGCCTTTGCTATTAACTTGTTCTGTTACTTCAGGCTGATTTCTTTCTATTCCTGTTTCTGTGTTAAGGCCCTGTTGATTTCGGTCTTTCTTGACCATCTACATCTAAACAGGAGCCTACTCATAATGGATTTAGATTTTCTCATCACAGTAGAACTGAAAAAAAGTAATTCTTTAAATAATTCTGCAATTCAATTCATTAGAGTGGTTTAAGAACGTATTGCACAGTTTCATGTACTTTCTGTGACAATGGTAACAGAAAAGCTCAACAGCTGCAAGTTTAGTCATTTATTATTCAAGTATATACTTGACTGAGTCATGGCTAAACCAGTGAGGGACAAGCCACCAGTAGCTTTCTTTCAGTAGGAGCCCTTAATAGTGAATATAACTTCATTCTTTGCAGCTTTTAGAACTAGAGGAGTGAACCAGGACCCTAAAGCAGAGAAATATACTTCTGTGGTTAATACCTATGTTCTTATGTACAGGCAGAAGAGATATGTGAAGAATTGCTTTTGGTGAGGCAAGTGGATAGCATAGCTACCTTCTTCGGCTGCAACATGTATGGATGTTTCATTGAAACATGATTGGAGCAGGGCAGTTTCGTGGATTTATTTTGTGAAAAAAGAAAAAGGTGTTGATACTGTTAGCTGGGAAGCTTCTGAAGACTCTCACATTAAAAATGGTTTGGATAAGGTAGCCTATCTGGCAGAGAGGACACATTCACTTTATTTTTCTGGTTGCAATTTGTTATGTAGATATTTTATGTTCTTTTTGTAAGCCTGACTATGCTAGTTGCTGCTCTCTAGGCATCAGGGGAACTTCCAGGTTGCAACCGAATATGCATGTACAGCTGAAAGATAGTTCTGAAATATGGTTTGGGAGACAAAGCAAAAAGTCTTCAGGGCCCAGCAGCCAAGACTCTGAGATGATGGAAAGGTAGAACAACCTACAGAGTGAACAGATTGCCTGGTTTGCAGAAAGGTGCTGGACTTGACTGCCAGACTGAAGGAAGCATATTTTGCAAAAATGCTCACAGGAGATTTGTTTTATGTCTAATGGTCAAAAGACCTAAACTGTCTATTATTCAGGAAGAAATTTTTGCAGCAAAGCCTAGAATGGCTGACTGCAAAACCTTTTAATCTTCTCATATTAAAGAAAATCCTGTGGAAAGATTCACCTCAAGGTTCTGACTTAGCCTGAAGTAAACATTATCTGCAGAAAAATGTTGATGATTGTAGGTCCTTGGCTCTTGAGCTTGCCTCTGGGAAGGAATTAAAGGAACATTTATGGAGACGGAATTCATCTGATTGGTTTAAGGGTTTTTTTTCCATTTAGATTGGTACATTGTTTCTTAACATCTCTTAGAGTTTCTTGAAGAAAGAGAATATGCATATGACCATTGCCTAGCTCTTTGGGAGAATAGATCAAGCTTTTCAATTTATACACAGTAGGTGTTATAAAAAAATCTTGACCTACCTAATCTCATAGCTTTATTTTCTGAATAAACAAAATCATTATTACTATTGTAAACAAAATATTATCACTGTTGTAATGAAATTATTCTACAGTGCATGAAGACCATTGGCCTATGTAGAAAAAGACCTGGCAAAAGTGTTGTACAGCGTACTTTTAAAAAAGATATATTTTTTTTTAATTCAGATGATGAAGACATGAATCTAGGTGCCTTTTCTTTACCTTGACTTTTCAAAGGAGATACTTAGTTTCTTTTAATCTAAGTGAACCAGGATACCATGATTCTGCAAGCTTAGATACCTCACTAAAATCTATTGCTCTCCTTGGTAGGTAAATGACAAAGACATATTTTTAAATAACATGATTTGTTGGCAAGTAGCTGAATACTTGCAACGTAGTATGTTATTGTGAAGGAGTTTTCCTGAATGTTTTTAGGTATATACAATATTTACTTAAAGGAAATTTAAACTATGAATGTTGTGAGCAAAAGTTTCAATATATTTTTCCTGGCCAGTCCGAAATGTCAAATCATCCAATGTTTAAACATTGTCTGGAAATACTTCTGAGGTGGTATTGACAGCCACAGTTAAGTCTCAGGCTATTGTTGTTATAGAATTAATATTCTCCTTTACAAAAAAAAGGATGTTCAAATCTAGGAAAAGATTTCTGACCTAATATGAACCTGCTTCATTGATCCAAATACTGTGGTAAAATATCAACATCAATGCAGGGTGAAGAGGACAGTCAATGAGAAATGCAAAGAGTGAAGGTTCTTCATCTATTAAAAAAGGTCAGTGCAGTAGGCTTGCAGCTAATGAACCACAAGCAATTCAGCTGTGATTCCAATGCCAGGTGTTATTGCATGGTTGTCAGAGGGGATCTGCTGTTTTGGTAGGCATTCCAAATCTTCAGCTGCAGTGGAAATGAGACAGGAAAAGGTGCTGAGGACATTAGGAGCAGATCTTTCTGGAGACAAGCTGCATACCCACACCAATTCAGCACCCCTGAGAAACTTTTGTCATGACTTGCAGATGGAAGAATTACTAAGGAACCCCATTTCTTAACTCTCCAAGGTATTTCATAGAAGCTTTGTAAGTGCTTCCATGTGTGGCTTGTAGGATCAGGAACGTTGACTACTTCTGAGGTAGGAGAGAATATCTTTTGTACAGGAGAAAGTCAGAGTTGTACTTAAGAACTGAGATACCAGAAGCAGTAAGGAATTGTCATTGCAACAGAAAAGCTTGTGGAAATTTTTTTTAAAAAACTCAAACTGATATGAGTAATTGCTAAGGTACTGAGGAAGAGATACCTGAAACTGATCTATGAACAGATTAATTCCTTCAATGGGTAGATGGGTTTAGTGGTGTAGTCTCTCCTATTAATAGAAACTTTATAACTTCTATTTTTCCAATAAAATATTTAGCAAAGAAAGGTTATAAGGAGATTTACATTTTTTTTAGAAAAGTGTACACTAGAGAAGAATGATTTTGCAATAAAAAATACATTTTTTTTTCTTCAGGTGGGTCATAGTCATTACATATTAAGACATGCCACTTGGATTTAAAAAGCATATTCAAATACTTCAGTTTAATTCTGCTAGAAATTCCCAAGGTAAATGCTTTTCTTCTGTAAAGACTATGCACTTGTTGAGCTGATGTGTAACTAAATCTAGATCTGATATACTCTAAAATGTTTAATTATACTTTTGTTCAGAACACGTCATGGAATTTTAATCTGAGCACCTCTATTATTCTGGGTTTAATATATGTCCTGTTAATCTGATAAATTAAGTATCTGTGACAAAAAAAGTCTGATGTTGTAAACCCAAGTGACTCTAAGTGATCCACTCAGCATTCAAGTTCCTGCCCGAAAAAAGCCATAAACCTTTAAAATCAATGAATGGAAGAGTAGATTATAGAATGTAATGAATTATCTGTGAGATTTTTTTTTTTTCTGAATTGCTGTTATGTCATATAACAGAGGGAACTGTATGAACCTGACCTCAAGCTGTCTCAATGTTTCTGTGAAAGTGCTGGCAACCCACAATGCACTGTTCATCCACCCCCACAGGCTTTGCACCAGATGGTTATCCAAAGGGTACTGCTCTTACTAATCCACATTGCAGCATGCATTTTGTCAGTGCAGCTTGTCACTAGATGGCTGCAAGGATCCCGAGAAGCTATCTGAGCATACATGTGCTTTAAGAAAACAGAAATGTGGCAGCTGAGTGATAATATAAATGGTAGCAGTAGTGATTTCAGTATAAATGGGGACTTTGTGCTACAGGGAAAATGTATTTTCCATTGCCAAATGGAGAACCAAAAACTAACTGTAAATACTTACACAATTATTGCAACAGCTAAGCAGAAATAAAGATGAGAACATTTCCATGCAGCTGAGACAAGGCATGCTTACAAAACAGTCAATTTAAAAATAGAGTAAATCAGAATTAAAGCACAGTCACACCTGGATGCACTTGGGTTAGCAGAACAGAATTTTGCCAAGCTCTCTTTTTGAAGTTAAGGAAGATTTTATTATGTCACGTTAATACATCAGGTGGGGAAAGCTGAGTCAGTAACTTTGTCTCATGTGTGCAGCAAAATGCTCGACACTTGTCTCCATTCTAATGTCAAAAAAAGAGTAAGCTTAAAGGAGATTCAAACAGAAACAGACTAAGGGAGAAAGAGGTGTTTGCATGGTCTAGTTTTGGGTCCCAGAGGATTCAGGTAAGAGTTTTGGCTGTCTTCTATTGTCCAACTCTTTCCTCTGCTCTGGTAAAGCTGCAGATTGCCCTCTCTCTTTCTATCCAATGTGAAAGATTCTCCGGTAGAAAAGCCACCCTTCCACCATATGACAATGACAACAGTGGTTATTATACTTGTGGATTTCTTAAAATTCTTTGTTGCTACAGCAATATATATACATACATACATACATACACACACACATACACACAGGTAATTTTGCAATGCACCAATTTTTGTTTTTCAAAATAACGTTTAATTAGAGAAGTGGGGGAAATAAGGTCCATAAATCTCTGTGCCATGAGCTAGAGTTCTCAACGTCCTCTTCCACAGCAATCTGCTCAGTATGCAGCAGTTTGAGACAGCAGAGACACCAGCTTCACATTGAGAATAATATTAATGACTCGTTTAACAGTCATAAAGGGAAGCAGTCTCCCTACAGCCAGTCTAGTAGATGTTGGTTTGAAAAGGACAGTATATCTATCTATATTCTATATAAATTTACATATATTAAGTGTATACCCAATAGTGGTAGAAATAGTGAGTAAATTTCGTCCAAAATTTAGTATATAATTCATGCTCACCCTATCTTCAGAAATGGAAATTAAACATTTATATTGAATGTCCCTTGTATATAACAGGAGTGTAAGAACAATTTAAAAAGATTAACTTTAGTTTAGTGAGGCCTTACGCTGTAACAAGGGGAGAGGGAGCAAGGAGTCTTGCAGGAGCTGGTTCAGAACACCTTAAAACTTTCTCACTGACTTGTCTTTGAATGGAGGCATGGTAACCTCACAAGGCCAATCTTTGGGGGATACTTTTAAAAGCTTCTTTGGTGGAAAAAGCAAACAAACAAGCAAAGCAATAAAAAGGCAAAGTCTTCACATCAATAGATTCTTCTCTTAGAAAGGTACTGATAGTCAGCTACATGCTTAGGAGATAAGTGTTTATAGACAATGTATGTATTCCTTCCAAAGTTTTCCAGATTTTTGGACATGGCTGAAAAATCCAGTAGTTTAAATGATGGTGAGCTGTGAGTCTGTATTACTTTCTTAATGTCACCAATTAATAATTCAACTGAATGAGTTTCCTTTTTCTAAAAGGAGACCTGACCTAAATTACAACTCGTACTCACTGACGTCTCCTGGTGGCACAACCTAGAATTTTCTGTCAAGTTAAAAAAAAAACCAAAACCAAACCAACAACCAAACAAAAAAACCAAACAACTGCTAACAAACAAACCCTGAACTATCAGAGATACTGTGCCCACACCCGTGGAGTATGTTATATCCAGACTGGAGCTATTCCTGTTTTCTAAGGAACTCATCAATCTCTTTCTCTCTGATAAAACATTTAACCTGTGTTTTTTCACAATAGGTTCTAAAATAGGCAATTAGATGAGACAATGTTTTCCTCAGGTTGATGCATTATGTACTAAGACACAATTGACCTTCAAGGCATGAGAAATACCAGAAAACAGCAACTGTTCTTAAGCTGTTAAAATGCTGGAATGAACTCAGATGCCAGAAAGGATACTTTCAACCAGCTATCTTGTCTCCATAAGTAGATGACTGTGTTCCTTCCCTCCTACGCTCTGTGAAATGAAAGTAGATATTTTACATTACAACCAAAGCTAAACTGGACTTCAGGGCCAACATAAGATTTATTTTTGCCACTGGCAGTCTTTGAGGTGAGAACTGGATTTCTTACTTTCTATTGAAAGGTTTTTAAATTGTATGCATAATGAAAGATACGAGGTAGAATGAATGGTTTGGTCTTTCACCATTGCTGCTATTTATTTTTAACTGTTACGTGGACACTTGCAAAACAGAGATACCGGTCTCTGTAAGGAATAACAGCTGGAGGAAGGAGTCTGGTTAGACACATGCATTACAGTAGTCCTCTTTACAGTATATCAGTTTTGGGGAGTATAATTTTAGGTTATGTTCCAGGCAATATGTGTTACCTCCCATTGAATGGCACATGAAGCTGCAGCCCTCCTGCTTTGAGTGGAGTGCAGTTTGTTTCATTTCTCAGTACCTTTGCTTGAGGGATGCATGGGTAGAGGTTAAGTTTGTCACTCCAAGCCTGCATCTCTCTGTACGGTGTTTCTCAATGGTGTTGTAGCTTAGGACATTTTCTCCCTCTTCTTCCTCTGATGAGGTATTATGTGTGGAAAGGAAATCATTAAAATGTGTTTTTACCAAGTAATAGCGGACTCTTTTTTTCCCCCTTCCTCTTAGATTATTCAATCTCCCTTTATATTTTACTGTGTGGAGAGGGGAATATAGGCTTGTCAGGAACATAATGCCCATATCAAAGGATTGTTTTCCTCTTCAAATTATTTTCCCCTTGTATTTCATATAGACAAATATGTGATTAATTAAACTCATTTGGAAAATAGCTTCCTTCTAGGTCCTCTAGAATATTAGCTGGGTTTCAATGTATTTGAGAACCTGGATTTTCTGTTATTTATGTAAATGTCCTATTGTACATTCATAGCTCTGTGCATATGTAATTTACAGAAATCTCTTGGGACCCCTTTATAGAAATTAGGCATTAGGTCTAGGTATTGATATAATCATTATAAAATGACACTCCTACTGCATTTCATTACTATGGACATACCTTGAATGTTATATTGTGCTCATCCAAAGGGAATAAAATGTAATCTGTCTCAGAGAATCTATTCTATGTAATTTCAATCATTTAGAATTAAGTTTAAACCAGATAATTGTATTGTATTAGGAAGGAATGGGGTTGTCTTATGTGGAGTCAGACAAATGTTCTGATATGACATTATAAATTTATTTCATATTTCAAAAACTGTATTTCATTTGTGTGGATTGTCATATCCTTGAGAAAATACATCTTATCCTCAAAGGGGTTAAACAACAAGCTGAAAACTTCTGTGATCCCAATTAATCATTCTCAACATGCCTTATATATCTATATATTGAACAAGCAGGTATATTTTGCAAAACAGGGAATGACCTACAATGAATAGCTGAGAGCAAGCTTCTTCACAAGCCTGTTTCTATAGCCAGTTGTTCTGGTCAGATGACACTACTAAAAACTATACTGCAAGCCAAGAATCACACTGAGATCCTACACTTGTTTTATATGCTTATTTTTATTATCTGCCAAAGAAAGAAACATCCTGTTTCTTATTCATATACCCAGAGATACAGCAAAGTGAGAGCACCAAAATGAAGTGCACAGATACTTAGTCAGACTTTAAAGCAGATAAATTCCTGGATTTCAGTATAAACAATTTTCAATTATAAAATTAAGGGGACAGTAAGTATTACCAGTTTAGAAAGCTGTATTTTGAATGACTAATTTCTTTCAAAATCAGAGACCTGCCAGGGAAAAAAAAAAAGTGAATCTTTTTGCAAAGAAAACTATGTGTATTATCAGTGATTACACATATGATTAGAAACTTTGTCAAGTATTTACAAAATGACATACCTTTTTTATTTCAGAATAGAAAAACAAAGGAGTTCCCATCTGCATAGATTCTAGGCATGTTATTTATATTCATATCACTGTTTATTAACACAGAGCTACTCTTAGATTCATTGACTCCTTTCACTGCATTAGCAGTCTAGCACCATCAGTTCAGGTAATATATTCTGTTACATTTTGTGAGGACTGAGAGCGTTAAAATGTATTACATAATATTTTAATTAATATTTGACTTTTTTTTTATGTAATAAAATAGCTCTGTTGTGGTTTTCTTTATGTTCTTTCTTACGAGTTCTCTGTTTGAAGGCATAGTAAAGAAAAGTACTTTTATTTTCACACCAGGAGCTGCAGAGTTAAAACTTCAGCTCACTATAACATACTTTTCGGTGGGCTGGGAGCAGGCGTCAGGAGGGATGTGAACAAGATGTTATGAACTGGTGTTTGTAGTTGAAAAAATGTAACACTCAACAATGTATAAAATTTGGTGATGCTATCTCATAAGTCTCTGAAGAAAGACTGGATGTGAACAGGACCATCTATTTTGAGCCAAAAAGTAATAATTTTGTACCAAATGGAGTCTTTATTTAGGTAGAAGTTCCATCAGCTGCAGAAGAATTAATCTGGACATAAGGACTGATTTTGAAGTAATTATTTCCAGTTGTACCTATTGCCTTTCAGCTGCATTTAATTACAAACTCAGCTTGGAGAATTCAAAAGTCTAATTATCAGATTTCCAGAAGAAACCCAATAGATGTCTGCATGATACAATATGGAAGTGCAACTTGTGGGATGGACTTTCAATCATCAGATAGCTGGAGAAGCTTTTCATAAGCACATTAAGTAAAAACTTCTCCTAGGAACAAGTACCAAATGTCCTACACCTACACTGAAAATCTATGATGACCCCAAGCTGATGTTAAGATCATGCTGAATTTAATGTGAATTAGAGCATAGAGCAAAATATAAAGAAAGAAACTGTATATCCAGGAGGATTTTGTTTGGTTTAGTTTGTGGTTTGTTTGGGTTTTTTTCTCAGTAAAAGCTTGTTTGCAGAAGGCAGTGGTGGTACTCACTCAAGAACATACTCTTTCATTAAGCAGGCACCATCCTATTGTGATAATATTGCCTTTTGAAATGCCTCCTCACGGAAAATGTTGGATTCATAACACTGGCAGTAATCCTGGAGCTGGTCTAAATACACTTCCCTTCTCAACACTCCCCTCCTTTACTCCTCTTGAAGCTGTGGCACTACCCTATCATGTATGTCCTTACTTCAAAGCTGGTTGATTTAGAGGCCAGCAGAGCAGGCACCATTCTAGTTACTCACCCAATTCTTTCAACACACAGATCAGTTCCTGAGGCGGGAGTGCCAACTTCAACCTGCTCATAGAGAAAACAGGATGTCATAGACAAATCCAAGTCCATTTGCTGATAACTCAAATAATGCAACAACCAAGCAACTCTTGTTCATAGTATGAGACTAGTCGTATTCCTGATCCTCTGAAAAGTGACCACAATTTTGGGTTTCACTTGAGAGTCATAAGATCATTACACAAATCTGCATTCTTTGTGCAGTCAAATAATGTGGAACAACTTCTTTGTGAGGTTTTTTATTCTGTTGTAGAGGACAAAATTAGGTCTCTTCCTTCTTTTCTTCTCCATTGAGGTTTTCTGTAATTTCTCAGTGAAGGAAGACTTTGGAAGGAAGACATGATCTCCCTTTGGAGAACGTAGAGGTAGGTAGATAATCTGTCTTCTGCACCACCAGACATACACATAGAATAATTCTGTACATTAAGGATGGTGGAGTATTGACCTTGGCCAGCAGCCCAGCACCCACATAGCCACTTGCTCACTCCCCCTATCCAGGGGGGTGAGGGGAGAAAAGAAGAAAAAAGCAAGAAAAGTCATTGGTCAAGATAAAGACAGATTAATAGATGAAGGAAAGAGGAAAATGAAGTGAAACAAAGGAAATCAGTTCACCATCTCCCACAGGCAGACAGATGCCCAGCCGTTCTCTGAACACTGCCCACCTTGGAAGCTGACCCACCACTCCACTCGCCTTCTTCCTCTATTAATTTTATTGCTAATCATGATATTATATGCTGTGGAATATCTCTTTGGCCAGTTTGGATCAACTGTCCCAGCTGTGTCCCCTCCAAGTGTCTTGCCCAGCTCCAGTCCACTTACTGGAAAAAGAAAAAGCCCTGATGCTGTGCAAGCACAGTTCAGTGACAGCCAGAACTTTGGGGTGTTATTAACAGTGTTTTAGCCACAAATGCAAAACACAGTACCATATGGGCTACTATGAAAAAGTTAACACCATCCTAGCCATACTCAGGACAAGGATGCAGTTTCACATTATGTTCACATCGTCTGATCTATCTCACTACACTAGAGGACCATATCTTATGGTCCCCTCTTTCACTTTCCCAGGCCTAATGACATTTATTCCCAACTTCTTCTTCATATCAGAACTTCTGGCTGTATAAACCTGATCAGAATGTGAGTGTGTGAGTGAGCATGTATGTGTTTAAACATCTATTTGGGTTATTTTCCTTTAGATTGGTTAGATGACCTCCATATGAGCTACAGGAAAAAGTGAGATCACCCCTTTCATTAACAATTGAGAGTTTATTGGATAGAATGTAATGTGAAACCACATTTTATGTTGCCCTTTTTGAGCTGGCTATCAAGATTATACGGCTGAAAAGAGGTAGGGTCTGGTCAGGAAGGCTGTGGGGAGTAAGAGTATAAGCTGAGGAAAAATCCTCAAATAGTCAGAACTATAAAGCAATTAAAAACTAAAAGATAATACTGAGTGATCAAAACTATTTTGTTCTTAGGAAATTGCTGACAAGGCAGTGATTTGCAGGTTCTAAAGAACCTGTCTTCAGTGGTGTGCAGAACTGTGCTTCAACTGAAAGGGTACCAAACCTGTTTTCTCTACCATTGTATTTAATAAAAGAATTACTTGAGTAATTCAAGTGCTTTGTTAGGAATTCAGAAAATTATTATCCCTGCTGCTTTTAATAACGTATTAAAATTGTTCTCAGGGTAACTAATGTTCAGAAAAAATATACAGACTGACTTTTTTTTTCTTCCACAGGGGACAAAAAAAGAAACCTAAATAGGTCATAGTGCAGGAAGTGGAAGGAGTAGGAAGAAAAAGAAGATTGCCAAGTAGAAATAATTAACAGCTGCATGCTGGTCTACAGAAAAAACAGAGTGGGCGAGGTGGTTAATCTGGGACGGCTGCTGAGAGAATAAAGAGAACAGCACAATGAGATGACTGCTGTCTTTCACTGCAGTCCCAAGCTTCTTATGGAACAATTTAACTTAAATAGCAGTGGTGTGATGTCTGCTCTGTTGACATTTACCTTCTCTCACTGATTAACTCCATTCATATCTCCGTATCACCAAACCAAGTGTAATTTCTTCGTAAAACAATACCTCTGGCACTACCTTGTCCTTTAAGAAGTGTCAAAGAAAGTGAGAAGGTAGTTATGCAAAATTTGATGTTTAGCTTTGTCTAAAGACAGAGCAAAATCTGTGCTATCTTACACTCTTTTTTAGTTTGATAAGCTCCAGTAAGCAGTATGGAAACTTGACTCTTTTCCACTGCTGACACTGAAGTATATTGGGATTAAGTCTATTGCAAATGGTGATGATACAGTGATTTATAATATGCATACTTGGATGGAGAAACAGACCTCATAACTAGTTATTTCATTGAAGATGTATACTGTAAGGAGCTCCTGATTTTATTTTATTTTTAATATTTAGAGTAAAGTTACTTTTATTCTGAAATTATAATGTTTCAGATCCTGTACATAGAGAGAGACCCACTGGTTGATTCCTCTTCACAGGCAACTTTAGAACAAGCTGTTTCTATTCACTAAATTGGCTTGAATATCTGACAGAGGGTCTGGTGGGTTTCTTTTTCCTTTCTTTTTTTTTTTTTTTTT
>VXBL01001278.1:574687-585016 GCA_013400195.1 Aramus guarauna
AAAAAAAAAAAAAAAAAAAAAAAAGAGCTTCCACTGGGACCAGTGCAGCACCTAGATCTTCAGTTCAAGTAATCCTTGCTTCTTACACAGGTAGGACAAGGACAGCCAGGATAGTAATGTGACGAACGCAATCCCCATAAAGTTCACATCAACTGACAGTAATGTCATTGGATCTGATAGCTGGTGGTGTTTTCAGACGGCCGTGGGGACAGAGGGGGAGGGAGAGGCAAGGCCTTTCTGGAGCTCAAAAACTGTCCTTTGTCACACTGATAACCACAGTGGACAGTAGCCAGAGCTGAGAGATGCAGAAAATATGGGGGGGGGGGAAGTAGAAGAATAAGAAGAGGGGCTTCAGCACAGATGAAGTCTGCCAAGACTCCTAGGAATTACCTTTTTAGCTCCACTCCAGGGAAAATTAGAGGTTATGTTCAAAAATTTGGTTTTGTGAACTTATCAAAAGCAGCAAGGAAGTAAGAGCAAAATAGGAATCAAGAATACGGAAGCCGCAGACTTTGGGTCCAACCTACTCTCCTTATTCTCTTGCTCTAAATTTCAGCTTCTTGCAGCATATGTCTATGCGTGGAAGTAATTTCTATTGGCAATTCTGCTGAGATTTTACCCTTGAGAGGAACGGCTGAACAGGTCAGAAAAGACAACAAAACCTTGGCACACAGCTCAGTAATTGTGTCCTGTCTGAATCACCGAAGGTTTGATAAGAGCGCGCTGAACACACAGGGTGGCTTTGTGCCAGGCTATAAATATACTTTAGAATAATTTAAAACCATTCAGAATCCACCACTAAGTTTTACAAGGATGGATAACAGAACAGCCCTTATTATAACATTAGTTTCTCCTTGTCATAAAGTGTCTAAGACAGTATACTCATATTCTTGCCTCTCAAAAGCATTAGAACGGTACACTCCAGAAGTGGGTAAAATTACTTTTCCCACATATGTTGCTACCTAAACTAAAATACCTATGATTAATCACTACTACCTTTCTTCTGGCATTAATTAAAAAAATGATGAGAGGAAAGTGCAGAGAAAGGAATATTAATTTCAAGTAAAAAAAATATTAATTTCAGGTAGAGATGCTGTTAGGGAGAAAAGTAGAAGAGTTCTTGGATCCATTAATTATCTGACATGTTAATCACCGATATTTTAAAGGTAATTGCCAGATAAAATTAAAGTGCTACCAGCAGTCACTTAGAACAATTTCCACACACACAAAAAAGGTGAAATGTCAGCAGCTAGGAAGAATATAAGATACTGTGTCAGCCACTGGAAAGAATGAAACAGATGAAGAACGTAATTTAGATGTATTATATAGAAGATAGAATACTGAAATAAATAAAGGCATTGATGTATAATTGTTAAAATAAAAATAAAAAAAGACATTTCCATATGTAAATGTGATAAAAGAACTAAGAATACATTCAAAAATGCTCCAGAGAGGGTCACACTGTTTTGAAAACAATGACAGAAAGATCTAATATATTCTTGGTTTTGTGACATAATGTTGATGTTAACCTCTGGAAAAAAGTATTAAGACTTTTTTTTTTTTTTTTAAGTTTATACTGATCTCACACACTATCTCCTTTTTTAATTTTATTTTATGTTTTTAACTACTGCATCCCATTCCTATATTCACTTCCCAAACCCTTTTATTCCTGATCTCCTTAGCATGTTCTCACTGTATTGTAACTCCCAGTCACTTCCAAAACCTCCTAGTCAACATTCAAAGTCCTTTGTCCTTGAGATGTCTTTGCCAGAGGACATTCTTGGGCTGTCATAATATTTATTAATAAGCCACTGCTATCTCTTTCTTTCCGCTAAAAGACATGGAATATGTCAAGGTTTCCCAAGAAGGTTCTAGGTTTCACCATGACATGTGCAAGTGAAATGGGAAAGGTTGCCTGTAACTCTAATCTCCAGTAAGACCTATTTATTTTTTCACAAAGAATACACATTTTTTAAAATAGTCTAGCCAAATTAAAGGAAGAGACCTTCTTGTAGAGATTTAGAGCTATAAAACAAAGATAAATGGCTTGGAATTTAAAATTTAGATTAGAAATCAGGAAGAGGTTTTTAACAGTGAACACCACTGAATAATAGAATAAATTACCTAGAGAGGTGCTGCAGTCTAATGACTTCACTGAGCAGGTGAGATTAAGCATGCTTGTGGGAATAGAGAACAGGAAAACTCTGTAAATGATTTACTGGATGAAACGTCCAAATTGTTTTCAGCCCAAAACTTTAAGGCTGTGATTCAGTCAAGCTCACTGAAGATAACACAAGTTTTGCAGAAAATTTAAAAAGAAGTGAGACAAAGTTAATATTTTCTTCATGGATTTTTCACCTTCCTCTTATGCATCTTGCACCTCTTACTAGCAGAATGAAATAATTAATGTTTTGTTGGAATGCCATGTGTGAAAGAAAAACAAAATTAACTTAACAGAAATGGCAGAAAGAAGATTTCCATACTCTAAATGTTATAAAACACTATTTGTCTAACTACTGTGGAAGATACTTTGCCAAGCCTATCTATGGCTCAGAGTTCACTACTAAGCTGAAGCAACAACATCCAAAATTTTAGATTTTAAACTCTCTATATCAGAAAATCACTTTACTTTCTTGCTTTTTCAAATTTATTCTAACAGCAGTCACAACGTAGTACATATAAATCCAACCAACCATATGAGACTGTTCTTGTATCTATTCATAAACTCTAAAATGATTTACTGTGGAGGAAAAGTTATCCACTTGTTCACAATCTTGAACTAAAAAGACTGTTCATATTTCAGTAGTCATTAACAGTTAATGGCACTTCTATTATTTGCTTATTTGTTTATGTTTACAAATCTGAATTCTATTAATTTCCTCCACACGTTATCACTGCACTCTGATTTTCTGTGTATTATCCCTTTACTTGAATTAGATTAAGAGTTAATAGAAAACAGTAAATTTATGCCTTTCCGAGTACTTATGCAGCACACAATACAATCTGGCTGTAATGCTGATATGCTTTTACTTGCTACTGCATTAACATCAGGAAGGTGTTCAAAAGTTTTGGTAACATAATTCTCAGGTTGGAGGATCAGTTTCTGACCCTGTTTAACCAAAAACTGCAACTTTGCTTCTGAGGTCAGAATCAGGCAGGTTCTTTTTAGATGTATCCAGGATTTAAAACTAAGATGATCTACATTTTCCTAGAAAATTTCTAAGCTCAACACATGTCTTTCCAGGAAATATCTGAACTGCAAGAAAACTTGTTCTATTTTCCTTAACCTAATTGTGTCAGTTTGGAGCCCAAAATAAACATAACCCCATCATAAACCATCCTATCACATCCAGTCACACAGCACTCCTGATAATCAACTTGCAAATCTCCAGAGTAAAATGCAGAAAAAAATTCAAATCATTTTACAGATCCATAGCCAGAGAGATCCCTGTTGGCTCCACATCTGAAAAAAATCAAACAGGCATGCTTTTTCTTCCAAAGTCAATGTTAATATATGCATGCAGAAGAGAGGCTAAGTTTTGGGGTTTTTTTGGTTTTTTGTTTTTTGTTTTTTTTTTAAATGAGAGCAATATACAAAGAATTCACTGTTTCTGGTGAATCCCTTCACCTCTACAGAGAGATCCACAATCATAACTGTGGAATACAAATCAATAAATCCTCAGATTCCATAGGAAGACTGAATTTCAAGAGACATGAGAAATACAGGGAGGCTGCTGCCAGCATTTTAGTCTCTTTGCATGAAATTTGGAAATAGTGTGTTGATCTCTGGGCAGTTTAGTTATACAAATGTTAATAGTTGACATTTTTCTTCTCCATTTATGTGATAACAGTGAAAGGGTATCTCTGCTCTCAAAAGTGGTGATAAAATATTTCTTCTGAAGAAATATATAAACAGGTAAGTATCATTAGCAGCTGAATTTGGTATTCCAGTGCAAGTATAATAGTCATTGCACTCCAGAGCGGACAAATGTGAAAGGTTATCCTTGTTTTCTTCTCTTATCAGAATATACTGCACATTTTCAGACAGTTATCTACTGTCATCAGGGTAGGGTAACATCAACTGACTCTTTCCCTCTTTCCAAATTAAGCCTAATCAGTCCAGTCCAGTTGATATCATATAAGACTAAAAGATAACAGCAGAAATACCAAAATAATAATTTGCTCTCTCTAGTTAGCTCTAGTGAAACTAATCTCTCCACATTTAGTAGTTTTCCCTTGAGGAAAACTTCAGTACCGTTAGTAGAAAACAATAATGCTCTATTAACCCCTTACAGTGTTTGCAAGTGGAAAAATAAGTCTAACAATGTAAAAGAGAAATATCTGATATCCTAGTAAATGCAACACAAATATAATAAAGAAATCACAAGCCTATGTCATATAAAGCAACTTTCAGTGTATAAAGATGTTCCTCCTTTCTCATAATACCTTGGGAGAGAAGAGTTGCCCAAAGGACACTTTACTATGATGTCCTGGTTTCAGCTGAGATAGAGTTAATTTTCTTCATAGCAGCTGGTATGGGGCTGTGTTTTTGATTTGTGATAAAAACAGTGTTGATAACACAGGGATGTTTTTGTTACTGCTGAGCAGTGCTTACACAGAGCCAAGGCATCTTCTGCTTCTCACCCCATCCCACCAGCGAGTAGGCTGGGGGTGTACAAGGAGTTGGGTTGGAGGAGACACAGCTGAGACAGATGACCCCAACTAACCAAAGGGATATTCCATACTGTATGATGTCATACTCAGCATATAAGAGGCTTGGGGAAGAGGAAGGAAGGGTTGTGGTGGTGTTGGATGTGATGGGGGACTTGTTTTCCCAAGTCACCTTTAGGCATGATGGAGCCCTGCTTTCCTGGCTGAACACCTGTCTGCCCATGGGAAGTGGTGAATGAACTCCTTGTTTTGCTTTGCTTGTGTGTGCAGCTTTTGCTTTACCTATTAAACTGTCTTTATCTCAACCCACAAGTTTTCTCACTTTTACTCTTCCAATTCTCTCCCCCATCCCACTGGTGGGGAGTGAGCAAGTGGCTGCATGATGCTTAGCTGCCTGTCTGGGGTAAAACCATGACATATGACAAACTTTATTTTCTGTACTTAGCTAAGACTAATATTCTTCTTTCCTTTTTTCCTTCTTTCCTGTTTTCCTTCTTTCTGTTAGTTCTTAAACTGTATCTTCAAAGGCCATTCTTTTCTACCTTTTTTTAGCAGAAATTGACTGGAATGCTGGGAACTTAACATTATATCACATTATGGTGCACTTTTCTCTTTCCTTCTAGTGTTCAACTATGTCCTGTACTTTCTCTTGTACCTTTTGAGAGAATACAAACATTAGATCTGCATACCCTTCCTGTATTTTATGTCTGTAACTGAAAGGACATGACAGTTTACTCAGTGGATCTGTAAGAAACTGCCCAACAAATGATTTCTAGGGGTTTTCTTCTAGGTCAGCAGTTCACAAACAGTCTTTCAAATGTGATTAAAATGTTTTATTTCCCCAGGGGTCTGTGGATAATAAAAGGAAGAACATCTGTACTTAATATTTTTTTCCCTTCAGAAAATCCTTCAGAGTACATGTGAAAAAACAAGAACCTCAGCTAGTGACCAGGTACTCCAAATTCCCCTTACTACTGAATGTTTTGACTAGGAATCTGATTATTATGCTGAAAATAACTTGAGAATTGAGGGTTATTTGGGACATTTATAGGGTACTTAATACATATGAAAGTAGAGCCGATTATCCTGCTGTTGCTTGAAATTGTTCTCCTAAAACACTATAATTCTATGCCATTAAGAATCAAAACTAAATTATACATATGATTTTTTATTTTAATGAGCATATATTGCATGGGATAAAGCTATACTGAATATACGGATCTTTTTCTCAAGACAAAGTGAATAGCATTTCAGAATACTTGATCTTTGGGTGAATTCTTGGTGTTCAACAGAGATCCTTAAGCATCAATCTATCCCAGATAAATCAATGATCAGGTTCCTGAATAATCTGAACAAATTTGAGTTTGAATTGCTTAAATCAGGAATCAGGGAATTAGCCTATATATGCAACTTAGACCAGACTTTCACCAATAGAACTTTGTTCACTTCAGAAGATTTCCTTTCTATTAACACATGAAACTAGAGATCAAATACACACACACACACGAGTGCAACTTTGAAGAAGCAAGACACATTTCTGAGGATCATGGCAAGGCTCTCCCCCCATAAGGTTCAGGAAGGATTAATGCTAGCCAGTTTCTGTAGGTGCTGGTAGCAAAGTTGGGGGCTGCCTGGCTACTGTTACAGCTCCTACAATGTGAATGGCAGATACCACAAAGTCTATTGAGATCATCATGCCTGGATAAAATATGGTATTGAGATACAAGTTACAAAACATCTGCTAAAGAAAAAAAACAAAGTAACCTAAACTGATGCTTTCTGAGAACAGATGTCCAGAAAAAGAAACTGTAGTCCCAATCAAAACAAAGCAAAACAAAAACAACAAGCAAACAAACAAAAAAAACCCCTAAATTCATATGAAATTAGTATTTAAATGCATCACTTTAATTTTCTTTGTGACTCGTGGTCTCATTCACTGTATTTCAACAACCTCCTGCATTGAGCATCTCTCTCAGAAGCATGAAGACAAAGTATAGAAGCATGAATACAGAAGATACACCTGAACATCAAAGACACCTCTGCCTTACACATCCCATGTTCATGTAACTTGGAGGATTATGGCAATCCTTGTTTAATATTCTCTGCAAACCAAATCCATAAGTAACTTCTTCATTCCCAAAGAAAGGAAAGCTTTTGGCAAGGAAAAAAACATGGGTTTAAATGTGGGTTGGTTTGTGGGTACTTTTCAGTATTTTAAAGCAGTAGTGGAAAGTAGCTTCACTGTGGGACTAAACAGGGTCAACAGAAGATGTTAGGAACACTCCATGTTCTAGAAACTCCATGGTGTAATTCACAGCCCATGGACTTTAGAAAAAGACCCAGCATACTCCCAAATATAATGGTCCTGAACACAAATAATTCCTTGGAGAATGGTATGGAAGGTGAGGAAGGAAAATATAGCTAAGCTTTTTAAAATTTTTGTTATCTCTGTGTATATTTTCAGATAAGCAGATAAAAAAGATGTTATCAAAACCTCCACAAAGTCTAGGTATTAAATAAGCATAAAATGGATGTCCTTGAGAAAAATTAAGTTGTAAACCAGAAGAGGGAGATCCTTGAGGACATGGGAGAGATGAAGTATATGTGGCTGCTGACGTAAAAGAGGGTCTAGTTCAGCCAGCATTAGTTTTATGGTCAGACAATTGGATTAGTAGTCCCATAGATAAAAGAAGTGTAAGGTTTGTACCTCTAGTGTGTTCCTACAAGTCCAGAGCTAGAAACAGTGCCCATTTCTTTTCAGCTTAGAAAGCTAAAGGCACACAAGGGTTGAAGAGCTGGATCTCATCACAGCAATCTGATTAGAGCCTAACAGGGAACTGACCCACATCTCCAATGTGGAAGAAAAGTCCCCTCTCACCTTACTTGGTATTTCAATGCAGCTGGTCACAATGGGGAAAAAATAAAATAATAATAAAAAAAATCCTATTGTCCTGCTGTGGATCTGCACAAGAAATGTAATGATTTACATACCGTAAAAAGAGAACAGAAAAAAAAAAAAAAAAAAAACTGCTCCAAAACCGAGATGGAACTTCTGTGATATAGATCCTTACAAATATATTACCAAATGTCTCTTGTTTTCAGTGTAATCAAGCAGTTGAGCACAAGAACTGCTTTTCATCTTCAGTGTAGGCTATATTAGCTGTTCACTGAGAAACCTGGAAGTAAGTATGTCTGGTCAGAACAGACTTGGGGAAATTAATTTATTTCCTTGATGTAGAGTATTGGGGCTTTGCTCCATGAGTAGAAATAACCACACAGCAAAACAACTTATATTAACAAGCTGAGGTGAACTCCAGTGACCTGCATTCAAGACAATATTTCTAATTTCTGCATAATACATTAATTTAAATTTTATCTGTTCAATCATAATAGGCCTGCCTAAAGGACATCTGCACTAGTGAATATAGTAAGAACAGGGCTGGACACACAGAGTGGGGTTTCCTGAATAGCTTACTGTATAGTCATAGATCTAAACTAGAATAAATTGGAATACAGTTTCCCCCCCTTGCCATATTATGATCAGTTCTGAAACATATGAATTTTAATACAGGTAAGAACTGAATTCCATTTATTCTTGCTTTTGCTGACATGCTTGTCTGGTAATTGCACTACTAATGAATTAAGCATTTGAGCATGTTCTGTACTCCCCAGAGCAATTATTTTAGCCTTTCACATACCTGGACTCAGTACAGTACACAACATGCACAGATTTCTGTCAGGTTACTTCTGATGTGGGATGCAATCATTTATGGATGCATAACACACCTATTTTCTTGAAAAACTGAGCCTGACTAATTAAACTGTATGTATCACTTTACCATCACATAATGTAGTAACATAGTGGTTAGCAGATATCTGAGCACACTGGTAATGTAATACTACACATACTTTGACCAAAAGCTTGCTTTTGAAATAGAATTACAGAATTACAGAATCATAGAATCATTTGGGTTGGAAAAGACCTCAAAGATCATCTAGTTCCAACCCCCCTGCTACAGGCAGGGGCACCCTCCACTAGACCACGTTGCCTGAAGCCCCTTCCAGCCTGGCCTTGAACACTTCCAGGAATGAGGCATCCACAATTTCTCTGGGCAACTTGTGCCAGTGTCTCACCACCCTCACAGTGAAGAATTTTTTTCCTTATATCTAATCTAAATCTACCCTCTCTCAGTTTCAAGCATTTAGTCCTTGTCCTATTACTACATGCCCTTGTAAACAGTTCCTCCCCATGTTTTCTATAGGCCCCCTTCAGGTACTGAAAGGCCGATATAAGGTCTCCCCAGAGCCTTCTCTTCTCCAGGCTGAACAACCCAACTCTCTCAGCCTGTCCTCATAGGAGAGGTGCTCCAGCCCTCTGATCATCTTTGTGGCCCTCCTTAAAGATTGCAGTGAAATAGGTGAAATCACAGTGGAATAGGTAGCTATTAAAGAGGAGATATTAAAGAGGATAAAGGAGGCTATGATGTCTTTAAATGGCATTAACAAAGTGTAGTTTCTGTATATCAATGGTATTGTGAACAGTGTAGTTTTTAAGCCTAACAAACTGTGTCTGGAAGATTGATCAGGTTCACCAGGTTATCACAGAAAACTGGAAGGACCAATAAGTGATATTTTATAAGCAACGTAACTTCCAAGGCCAGTAGTTTGAAGAAATACAGATACTGAAGGTTCATTCCTGCAATACCTAATCTGTATGGGTCTTCCCACTAATGTTAATATTCAGCCTTGTACATAAATAGACTTTGGTGTTGGAGATGTTTTCAGACACAAGCTGATGGGCAGTCACCTATCCAAGAGGTAAATAAGAAGATATATAGGTAGCTAAGTACAAAACCTGGCTTGGCATCTGGGCAGGCATTTTACAGATTCAGATACCCACGATTACAATCCCCAGCTGCTTGTCATTACACGCTTCCTACAGATCTGGATTTTCAGATTTGTTCTTGTGGCCAGGTAATAAAGGAGGCTGAACTTTCTACAATAAGCCACTGTCAAAATCAGTTTTATTAGCCTGAATTGTTTAAAATATTAATTCTTGTGAACACAGCTAATTTTTATTAGTTAGACTCAAAGATAGAAACACACAGATGTGAAGCCCTGTGTGTCCAATCTAGCCAACCAGTTGTGTGGAGCAGCTGGTGGAAGCAAGCAGGTAATGATCTACTTCTTAAGAGCAGGTTTTTGGAGATGATGCACTTAATAATGTATAGCTATGCCTCACCAACAGCAGTGTTGTTGAATCTGAGCTGATGTTATAGCAGCTAATCTTCCTCCTGAGGTGGGTGTGGTATTCCAATGACCAGAAAAATATGCCTACATCCAAGCTTGTTGTTCAAAGTTCCTGTGTTAGTGGAGGACAAGAGATACTTCTGCATCACAGTTCTCCCTCATCTTACTGTGGATATCTAACATGAGTCAGATTAATCTCATTCTAACAGTTTCTTTCTAGTCTTAGAGAGAATGTCTGGTGTCATCAGAACAGATGCAGATATGTGCATTGGAGATATAGATAGGGAGAGTGATTCTAACCTGTCTGTTGTTAGGTATAAGTACCTTGAAAAGCTGGATTACAGTACTTTGTAAGACTGATCATATCTAACACATTAATTCAGCCCTGCTGGATTTTTTTTTTTTTTT
>VXBL01001278.1:585072-596108 GCA_013400195.1 Aramus guarauna
GTAAAAGTCATAAGGAGTTCTGGGAATGCAAATCTGGACCTCAAAGGTACATCTATATTAATAATTAAATCTGAGACCACACTCAGGCACCATCCAATTTCCTAGTATACATGTAGCCTAGGAGTTTTCTCTGTGCCAGTTGAACTTCCTAAACCCCTAGCTATGGTTTTAGGTTTTCTCACTTTCCTCTGAATGAAACCTTGTGTTCCTATATGCCAGGCAAACTGTCTTCAGAGAGAGAGAGAGAAAGCAAACACTCTGATAAAGAATACCTTTTTGCTTGATGACTAAGAGTATTTGCACAGGAACTGGGCTACTAAGCAGTTACAGTTATGTTGTACAAAGAAACATGAATACAGTTTCTCTGAAGCCCTAAATCTCATTTTAACAGTGGCACCTAACTGAAATAGCTGCTTGGGTCCAGAAGAAAGCTAGACTTCAACTTTTTTCTTTCCCAGTTCTATCGGTTGATTTACATTTCCCATTGGCCAGCATACTCATTAATTCACCCCATATGAGATTAAGGCACCAAGATCCACATAGTGAAGCCCACTCAGCATAATTTGAGGACTTTGGGGTCTTGAACATCAGAATAAACATGTTTCTTTGTGAATCTGGTTTTGAGGCCTAAAATGAGATTTATAGATTCCACTCTCAAGGATAAGAGACCAAGAAGTAACACAAATGCCACATACTGTGTCAAAGTGTATTTTTATTGATTTCTCATGGAGAGTGAGGATGAATCTACCCTTTGAATCCTAGGTTCACTGATTTTTCAGACAAGCTTTGAAGGATCCCCTTTCAGGAATATTAGATGCTTAAAACTTTATCAGGCATCTAATTATTTTCAAAATCAGCTGCCAAATTCTAAAAGAGAAAGGACATAAAAAGATGCTCTTGAATATCCTGCTAAATGTGTATTGAGTTGCCTTCATTTATCTACAGATCAGTGACTACCTCCTCTAAATTACTGTTGAAAGAGGGATTCAGATGTTTTCATAATTTTATCCACAGCATTCCTATACCCTGTGTTACACAGCTTGATCATTATACAATTTTAAAAAGGCATAGGTACTATAATACTAGCATTAGAAAATTCCATAGATCACTCATATATTGGAATAGGTCAGAATCATAGAATCACAGATCAGAATTTTTCTAATTCCATAGTGACCATATTCTGACATTATCAGTCACTTGAAAATATCTTAAATTTCAAATAGCCACATTGAGCTAACTGTGCTATTGCAAAAGTTCATTCCTATTCAGTATAACAGTGATGACATCTAGACTTCTAAACCTAAAAACAGAGATGAAGAAACTGTGCTTCATTTACTCTGCAAAGCAGTACTTTAATTTTGTTTCAGAAATAGTTGTAATGGTGTCAGTGAGGCCACTAATATAGGAATCTCTCTCAAAATAAAATAATGTGTAAGTCCACCAATCTGAAAAAAACACAGATGTTCAAGTCACTGCTGTGAGATTTTGAACATGGAAAGGCACTGTGGATAGTTACTACTGTAATTCAAATCTGTACTCTAAATTGTAAATATATTTTTAACTGATACCTGGTATTAAAGACATGCAAAATTGTGAAAATAAAAATGACTGGAAAACAAGTTCAAAAATCAGTCTTTGCTTTGGTTTTGTGACTGCCAAGTGCAGTATGAATGACTTGGCCGGTTTTTCAATTTCTTCCCAGCTGTGCAACACTCTTAGACTTCTAAATTAGACCCTTTTTGGCAAATCAATAACCATTTACATTTGGAAAACAGTAGTCCTCATCAAAAGAGGCCAGGTTGTGGGAAAGTAATTACTCCTAATGTGGAAGAGAACAAGAAACCAAATCATTGAAAGAAAGACGCATTAATGAATCCATTTTCCACAGCTTCACAGATGAGGGGAAAAATAACTTGGCTCACTATAACATTATAATAACCATTTGTATCATGAAACAGACAGGAACTTATTTCTTCTAAGTTGAACCTAGCACAGGGTTTGACATTATTCTTTAAAAATAAGGATAAACAGTTGAGGCCGCTAGTCCCTGGAAACACTGAAAACATTTGGCTTTATTGCTGTCTCTAGAGTCTGGAAAGATCCCTTTTGAATCACTGTCAAATGGGAACAGTAAATGTTTACTGATTTCCAGCTATGGTATAATATTTTGCTTCCAAGTTTTTTTCTGCCCAAAATGTTGAATTCTCTAGCAGTAACACTTAGTCTTTCAAAAAACATATTTTTTTTGACTAACATTTCAAGACTATAAAATATGGCATCAACACCTAGGAAAGTCACCAAAATAAAACTTAACCATTACAGAGGGTTCTTTTTTTCCTTTAATAAATATACACAGCTATTCACATTTCCACGTCAAACAATAATTCAGTAGAAGTATATTCTAACCAGCTGCATTTTGTTGATCACCTACAGAAAGGAAGTTTTGAATCAGTAGTAGAAGTGATTTTAATTTCTAATGTCTAATTCTAGATATAATGGCAGCTGTATATTTGCATCTTGAACGTTCAGATGAGTTTACATGGACAAAACTGTCACAGTCACACTCATGACTGGTTCTCATAGAAGGTTTCTATTACTTTTTCCATGAAAATGAATGAAAAATGAAAATGGCTTTTTTGGGGGTGGAATTTCATTTGCTTAGCTTGCTACTTTCTGCAGACATCATCTGGCAGAAAACAAATAGCAATATTTGGTACTTTCCAGGATAAGTAGTGTAAAATAATGACAAGAAAAACAGGTTGACCTAACCTAATTATTCTCATATAATGCCCTCCAGCTATATTTTGAGTATGAAAAATCATGTTAAAAACTACACAATAAGTATCTTCAAAAGAGACACTGACTGGGAAATAAATTGAATAAAACTCCCCAATAGTTTAGATTTATGGATTATCTTGGATTGTTTATAGAACAAAATCCGCAAAGAAACAGCATTTATGTTATGTAATTACAGAACAATGTATGGGACTTCAATATTGCCTTCTCTGAGATCTACATGGTAAATTTCCACATGCCATTTTACTAATATATGGTAGGAAATAAAAACACCTTATGAGGTAGTCAAATTCCATGGCCAGGACATTTTAGTTTGTCCATGTTTAATGATCATAACATACAAAGTAGTATGATGTTATTAATTCATTGTTTAAAATAAAACTCCTTAGCTTTATAAATTTTTTTTGAGTTAAGCAGAAGATCCAAAAATACAAGCCCTATGATTTCATAAGATATTCAGGGGAATTATAAAGAGCACGGAAGATGTTTTCACATCACTATGAGCCAACATATGTTGTCATTTCCAGCTGTAATTGTTTAATGTGAAAAACAATAGCTTTCAGTTAACACAGACTTATACAAGATGGCAAAATTATTTCCACTCATCACCTCCCTAATACATGTGTAGGAGTCGGAATGGTTATGAGCAGTTTATCTTCTCTTTTTAAATTTATTTAACATAGAAAGTAACTAGTGATTGAGTTTTCAGTTCATAGAGAAACTGGAGGATCTTTGAATAAAATAAAAAAACAACTAACCAACCAAAACCACCCCAAAACCAGAGCATCCAAATCCTGGTATCCCATCCCACTACTCTAAACTGTGCAAAGAAAACACAAAAGTTGATTTGAGTGAGAAAAAAAAAATTGTAAATCAAGATCTTCAAATGAAAAAATGCAAGACATGTAAAGCTCTTATCAAAAAGCTTACAAAGTTCTCTCTCTTTCAAATACCCAGAAGAGTCCTCTCAGAAGGGCTTCTCTGGTAGACTGAAACATAATTCTCTAAAATCAAATTTATCTCTTATAATAGCATCCTGTTCTCCTGACGATCCACATATAGTTATTGCGTTGCCGTGACTTACCCAGTTTTTACACTGATATATTTAGATCAATAGTGACATCTATAACCTCTACACTGGTCTGAGACTAGCAAATATAATTTGCTTTGTTATGCAGTTAAACTACATCTACTTAATTTATCATTATCCCTGAGCTCTTGAAGTTGCACCAGATTGCAGTCTGTCTTGTCAGGCATTTCCATGCAGTGTATTCTAGCCGTAGCTTTTCCTGCCCATTTCCTATCCACTCTTCCCATATATAACTATTGTAGCAAGCAGAAACTGGCACTGGTGAGGAATCACCACACTTGGACCACCATTTAAAACCTTGCTCCCATCTAGCTTCAGTGGCCTCATGACTCTTACTTTTACCTCCGATGCAGTGCTGTGGAAAAGTAGGGTTTGTTTTTCCCCTAAATATACAGTTAAGTTTCACCAGAAACATCTGTATATTTCCGCTTTTTTGGTTTTTTTTTCACAGCAGCATTTAAGTGGAGTACAAAACCAGTAATGGTCAAGTGAATTCTCCCAACTTTAGCCTTTAATCTCTAAGGATGTCAATCAAGAATCTTTCATAAGCTCTGAATTCTCATGCATACAAAACTTGCTGCTGACAAAAAGCCTATGTCAACAATCTCTAGAAACTGCATAGCTATAGCTCCTAGAAACTTTCCTGTATTGCACTGCTTTTAGTGTTAAATAATTGCCATTTCAAAATGAAATTAAATCTCTGTGCTGCACTCTTCCTTGTAGCAGGTATAGTGTTTTACAAGTAGAATTATGAATCACAAAAAAACCTTGACATATATTATTTATAGCATAAAACAATACTGCTGCCAAATGATGCTTTCTAACTCTAAGAGAGGATTTTCAGATGTCAAACATGTACAGTTAATATCTGTTTGTCCTCAGTAAACATAATTGCTCTTAAATCCTATTGCTACCATTAATATGCACTACTGAAAAACTCATGTGGTTGCCAATCCTTTTAGCTTTAGTACTTTCCACTGGTTTGGTATCTCAGAGAAGTGAGTTTCTATTAACAACAGTTGAATGGAAAAGTTCTGATATCTCTTGTCATAAGACCTGTTATTTGAAGGACTGTAATAGTCACCTATTTTGTACTACACTCTGTATGAACACCAGCACATGCTACAAAAAGTATCCTGTTTGGGGCCCATTCTTGGACCATACTTTTTCTCTCCACTGAGACAAATACTTTTAAAAATGCCTTTTAAACAACAGAGTATCTTCAAAAAGATGGGTGGAATATGCTTAATTTGGGCATATTTGCTAAAACTTCTCAATTAAGTGACCAAAACAATGATAACATTTCTCTCTTAACTTCTTAAGAATAACTTAAACTTTTTGTCCTTTGTTATTTGCACATTAGTACAATTTCAAATTCAACAACCTCCTTTGGACATAAAAACCAGCTAATTCACGCATTGAAAGAAATGAATTGAAAGTTAAATGGGATGAACCAAGAAAAAATATAGTTATTTTCAGATTTTCAAGATTCTGTTTTCATGGATACCTCAGACTGCCTCACAAAAAGCTGTCTTATTAACTAGAATCATGTCACTCATGACACTCAGTAAAACACTGTAAGAGCGGTTCTCAAATATTTTAAAGGAGTTGCAGATCAGTCATGACTCTGCATATGTAAATACACTGTCACCTCAGCATAATAAATTAACTTAATTTATCTAACCAAAACAATTAACAAGGCACAGAATTATGATTTTAACTCAAGATCAGGCATCATTATGAAACATCCCAGTTAACTAGATATTCAAATTAAGTCTCTCTCACTCTATTTGAATCCATTGTGTTTCTGATAGTTCCTGTTTCATTTCATAGAATCATAGAATCTTAAGGTTGGGAAAAACCTCTAAGATCATAAAGTCCAACCATCAACCCAACACCACCATGTCTACTAAACCATGTCCCAAAGTGCCATGTTTACACATTTTTCTGAACACCTCCAGGGATGGTGACTCTACTACCTCTCTATGCAACCTGTTCCAATGCCTGACCACTCTTTCAATGAAGAAATTGTTCCTAATATCCAATCTAAATCTCCCTTGAGACCATTTCCTCCTGTCCCATCACTTGTTACTTGGGAGAAAAGACCAACACCCACCTCATGACAACCTCCTTTCAGGTAGTTGTAGAGAGCAATAAGGTCTCCCCTCAGCCTCCTTTTCTCCAGGCTAAACAACCCCAGTTCCCTCAGCCGCTCCTCATAAGACCTGTGCTCCAGTCCCTTGAACAGCTTCATTGCCCTTCTCTGGACATGCTTCAGCACCTCGATGTCCTTCTTGCAGTGAGGGGCCCAAAACTGAACACAGCACTTGCGGTGTGGCCTCACCAGTGCCGAGTACGGGGGGCCTTCTTGGCTACCTGGGCGCACTGCCAGCTCATGCTCAGCCGGCTGTCAACCAGCACCCCCAGGTCCTTTTCCACCAGGCAGCTTTCCAGCCACTCTTCCCCAAGCCTGTAGCGTTGCATGGGGTTATTGTGACCCAAGTGCAGGACCCGGCACTTGGCCTTGTTGAACCTCATGCAGCTGGCCTCAGCCCATCAATCCAGCCTGTCCAGATCCCTCTGCAGAGCCTTCCTGCCCTCCAGCAGATCAACACTCCCACCCAGTTTGGTGTCATCTGCAAACTTACTGAGGGTGCACTCAATCCTCTCGTCGAGATTGTTGATAAAGACATTAAACAGAACTGGCTCCAGTACTGAGCCCTGAGGAACACCACTTGTGACTGGCCACCAACTGGATTTAACTCCATTCACCACAAGTCTCTGGGCTCGGCCTTCCAGCTAGTTTTTTACCCAGCGAAGAGTGCACTTGTCTAAGCCATGAGCCGCCAGCTTTCATCAGTGTGCTTTGTGCTGAAAATGGATTGGATATTTAAACTGCACTGTGTTGGCATAAATATAGTCATAACATACATTTTGTTGATGAATATAGTTCTCAGAGTAGGACCAGTACTGAAAAACAGTGATGCAACTTTTTTTACTGGATAAAAAAATTGAGACTATTCTTTGCTTTGGCACACCATGTTCAAGCTATATGTATCCAAACACATTTTATGATTTTTCTTTTTCTCTACATAACTCATTAACTATCGTGACTAAATATGAAAACTAATATTACAAAGCTGCAAAGAAAAAAAGAAAAAAAAAAAGGAAATATGTTATCAACAACTGTAGTCTAATGTAATTGTAAGAATGAATTTGGTATATGTTTCTCTTTCATCAGCTTGGAAAACATGGGGATGTTGGGTGACAATGCTTTGGTAGAAGATGTTTTGATTGTGCTGTTATTTCTTCCAGATATACCAAATTGGAGAATTTGCTTACATAAAACCTCATGAGCTGGTTCACCACCTGCAAAATTCTTTAACCTGTAAGCAGGAACATGATAGCAATCTTTATTTTAAAAATTACACTTTTATGAAGTTTTCTTTGTTCTAAGTGGTTTTAAACCATACTTAGTGGCTCATCACACTTAAGGGGAGTAAATATTATCACCCTCTTTTAATAGATAGGAAAACTGAGGCAGCAGAGCACTGACCTTTATTAAAAGAGAAGAGTGACCTTGTGTACTGGCTTTGGCTGGGATAAACTTAATTTTCTTCATAGCAGGTTTTATGCGGTTATGTTTTGGATTTGTGACCAAAGCAGTGTTGATAACACACTCATGTTTTAGCTATGGCAGAGCAGAGCTTGCACAGCATCAAGGCCTTTTCTGCCTCTCACACCACCCCACCAGTGAGTAGGCTGGGGGTGCACAGGGAGCTGTGAGGGGACACAGCTGGGACAGCTGACCCCAACTGACCAAAGGGATATTCCAAACCATTGTCCATGGTCAGCAATAAAAGCTGGGGGAAGAAGAAGAAAGGGGGGGGATGTTCAAAGTGATGGCATTTGTCTTCCCAAGTAACTGTTATGCGTGATGGAGCCCTGCTTTCCTGGAGCTGGCTGAACACCTGCCTGCCCATGGGAAGTGGTGAATGAATTCCTTGTCTTGCTTTGCTTGCACACACAGTGGGAGTGAGTGAGCAGATGCGTGGGGCTTAGTTGCCTGTGGGAGTTAAACCACAAACCCTTGTTACTCCACTTCTGATGACTGAATCTGCTGGACAATGCATATATTGTCTTTCTAAATATCCTTATTTCTTTTCTACTTTCAATATATTTTGTAAAGTAATTAAAAAAAAAAAAAATAGATCTGTAAGTTTCAGACCAGGAAAGAACTTAAAATATATGGCTTACAAACAGCTACATAGTCCAGCTTTGGCAGAGTAGTGTTGTCATCAAAATATTATCAGATAGATTGCTGTAATTATTCCAGGGTCTTGAATGGAAAGCAAAGATGTGTTATTCTTTTCCCAAAATGACTTTGCATCATGGTTAATCATAGAATCACACATAATTTAAAACATCAGGATAAGTTTAAGCCAAATGACAGAATCACACACAGAATATGGATTCTTAGTATTTTGATAGTCTGTATTCAACACAAATACTCCAGTGTTGCAGACAGGAGTTATACAGAAAGAGACAGTGCATGAGGGGAAAAATCCTGCATTATGCAGATGAACTGCAGTAACTGTCTTTTATCAAGGAAGTCTTGATATTGGTCCCCTGAGCACTCAGCAGTCCAGCTGCATGTGTCATCTGAGTGACATTTCTTCTTCATTGGCCTCCTCAGCTCCTTTGTCCCTGCCTTGGGGAATGAAAAAATGGAAAATAATCCCTTTTTTGGAAAGCTGATTTCCTTACAGATCACAGATGTTCATGGTCCACCACTTGTATTTACTATTGTACCACTTTGGTACTGTATTGTGTGAGTCACCTGAGTGAAGTCAGTAAATGCCTCCCTGTCTCTGAGGATGGTTCCAGAAGCTGTCCTAGCCTATATGCAGAGAAAGAACTGAATATCCAGTTCTAGATAGTAAAACTTTTTGTTGCTAGCACTTTATTCAAATTTAGATGCTGCAAGGTCTTTCCTTGCATAACTAACTTTTATACGACAACTTGAATGATTATTTCCTGCAGTTTCATCTAATCTGAAGTTTGTAACTGAAATATTTAACTGCTTAGCCGCCTTGCTCTAGGTTGCTTCTATACCAACCACATGCAGCTTCGATCTGGAGAGAGGAAATACTGAATCACTACTCAAATCTTAACAGGCTGAACTGACGTCTAAAAGCGCAGCTACCTGTCCATTGTCTCTACAGGGAGGGTGGGACAATCTGGCTGTGAAAACCACTGTCTGCATCACACAAAATGGGAAAATCTGCACACATTTGATGTACTGTCGGCTGTAGCTGAGGAGAGGTGAAGATTGGGAAGACTGCTCAAAAGCATTTTAGTCAGCCAAGGTCTTCAACTCTCGTGGATTTTGGAAACCAACAGGTATGCATTTTCCTGCTAATCATCAGCTGTCTTATAACTCTTAAATTAAGCCTCTACAGAGACTTTTCTTCAGGGTTTACAGTGTGAAGTAGCCTCTATAATTTGATAGAATTAGAACCCTTGAGCTCTGAGAAAGAAGTTGCATGGTTAAAGCTAAGGCTGTAATTTCATGATACGAGGACAACAGTACTGATTCAAGGTGTCTCCCTCTCCCTGAAAGATTTTTGACTCTACGTCGTGCCATAAATTTTTGTGAGAATTTTTCATGAACTAGATCAGTAAACAGAACCGAAACGGAGGGACATGAGCAACCAAGTCTATGTTCACACCCTGACCATCCTTCCTTAGCGTCATTCCACAGAATACCCTAAGCCATCCTCCAGGCAGCAAAAGGTAACAGTGGAAAACCCTATTTGTCCTTGAGCTTAGGGTCATTGTTTATGACTAGTGACAGGCTGGCCAGAATTTTAAAGTAAGGTTTGTGATACCTCAATTAACTGCCATTATCATCTCTACTATATGATAGAAAAAATGGATTTAACTGATTTGTCAAAGACATGCTGCTTGTCTTGTTACCACAACAGACAATACAAATCCTGTGTTCTGTTGCCACTCTGATTCCACTAAGTACCAGTGCCAATGAATGAAACAAAAAAGGGTTGTCACTTCCTTATGTCAGGAGGTAAAAACACTGATTTCATGGAGGTCACAGCTACTTCTCTCAGTCAAGGAAAACAAAAAATTAAAGAAGNTAAAGTGCTGCTTATTGTATTTATGAAAAATAAGAATATCACAGTGATGGAGGGAGGAAGGGGGATGTTTCAAAGAATTGAGATTATTTTTTTGTGTGACTCCTGATACAGTGAGGAACATCGGTTATAGTTTTGGAGTTACCTGATTTTTTAATGCTAAACACATGCTTGAATTGTTTGCTGAATCCCAATCCTACAACAGAACTGTCATCACATCTTGTTTGGTAACAAGACAAATGCAGCAACTATTTTGAAGATCGAATTCTTGTACCTTCACGTACTTAAATGCTACTTACAAATATTTTACTTTAGAGGTTTATTGAATATTTATTGTGTTACAATGTAGTGGACTAACGGTACTTTAGAGTTAAAATTTCTTTTATTCCTCCTTCAGATAAGTTTGGTCAGGATTGAAACTTCCTTTTTTCCCACTAATATTTTTTTCCAAACTTTTAGCCAGGAGTTTCCTCACCCTCAGTGTTTTATTTGCCTTATGGCTTTGGTTCAGGTCTTCTGATTACTAAAAGATCCATTCACACAACAAAGGGTATTCTCAACCACACAAAACAGCTATTTCTGAATCAATGATCAGTGAGCCATTCACAGCTTATTCTTTACCTGGGCTAACTAGTCCTGTTTATCTGTGTGCTAACACTACTGTCTGCTAGAACTCCAGTAATAACTCCATACAGCAGCAGTACTTATTCAAAGCTAGCTGAGTATCTCCTAAACTATTGATNAAACAAAAAATTAAAGAAGTTCTTATAGTAGAATTGGTCTATAATCATATCAGTGATAAATAAAATGATTGTTGTTCAAATAATACTTTATTAAATAGTAACCAGATTTAAATTTAATAATTTAATATAAATTGAAAATAAATTTCATCACTGTCTAAGTGAATGTCTGGTGACATAATATTTAATCAGCATGGAAATAATTGTGAACATCTTTACTTGCTCCTTTGCCACATTATTTTTACTTCCATCCCATCC
>VXBL01001278.1:596150-622352 GCA_013400195.1 Aramus guarauna
CTCAAATACTCTTTATTCCAATCCCTAAAGTGCTGCTTATTGTATTTATGAAAAATAAGAATATCACAGTGATGGAGGGAGGAAGGGGGATGTTTCAAAGAATTGAGATTATTTTTTTGTGTGACTCCTGATACAGTGAGGAACATCGGTTATAGTTTTGGAGTTACCTGATTTTTTAATGCTAAACACATGCTTGAATTGTTTGCTGAATCCCAATCCTACAACAGAACTGTCATCACATCTTGTTTGGTAACAAGACAAATGCAGCAACTATTTTGAAGATCGAATTCTTGTACCTTCACGTACTTAAATGCTACTTACAAATATTTTACTTTAGAGGTTTATTGAATATTTATTGTGTTACAATGTAGTGGACTAATGGTACTTTGGAGTTAAAATTTCTTTTATTCTTCCTTCAGATAAGTTTGGTCAGGATTGAAACTTCCTTTTTTCCCACTAATATTTTTTTCCAAACTTTTAGCCAGGAGTTTCCTCACCCTCAGTGTTTTATTTGCCTTATGGCTTTGGTTCAGGTCTTCTGATTACTAAAAGATCCATTCACACAACAAAGGGTATTCTCAACCACACAAAACAGCTATTTCTGAATCAATGGTCAGTGAGCTATTCACAGCTCATTCTTTACCTGGGCTAACTAGTCCTGTTTATCTGTGTGCTAACACTACTGTCTGCTAGAACCCCAGTAATAACTCCATACAGCAGCAGTACTTATTCAAAGCTAGCTGAGTATCTCCTAAACTATTGATCTCTGATTTTCCTTTTCGTTAACTTTCTTCACTCCAGCCATCACTCAGTTTCTTTCAGCATTGTCCAACAAATACTTATGTCTTTCCACTCATGCTTTCACTGATTTATAAACCATCACTGCTGATTTTCTATGTGTACTCTTTGCTTTCTTCTGCTTGCCCTCTCTCCTATTTTTTCCATCAGTATGATTAATGAATCTATCCTTATTTCCCACTCCTTCACATTCAGTTTCTCTCTCAGGCCTCGGCAAAATCTGAATATCTACTACTTCTGCCCCTACTCTTGGATAGCATCCTGCAATAGTAATACCTCCCTTCTTCTGTCATTTCTTCCCTGCTCTGAGCTAGCACCTCATACATTCACAACTCTAAGCACCTTTCATGTGCCAGACTAGCTTTCAAGGGCCCCTTTTCCTGCCTCTGTTTCTGTCCCTGCACAAGAGCTTACTGATTCTTTTCAAGAGAGAGTTAAAAAATGTAATCTGACTTTCCTGCTTCTCTGGGTTTCTCTTACAATCTCTCTTCTGATGTCTTTTTTTTTTTCCTTCCCCCCCCCCCTCTCTAAATCAGAGCTACAGCAGTTTCTTCTATGTTCTTCTGTAATACCCGTAATTGTCTCACACCATCACTTTTCCCAAAACTTCCCTTGCACTTACACCTATGCTCTTCCTTATCAGTCTTTCTAAAGTTTTTCATTGTCATCTGACTTACTTCAATCAAAATATAAGCATCTCATAATCTTTTCATTTTTAAGAAAAAGCATTAACTCTATCTGAATGTCCATGTATTAATGTCCTCTTTCATTAAATGCACTATTTTTACTCACCACCTAGAGTGCTAGAATTTAATCTTTAAACTACAATTATATTATCCTTTGAAAAAAGAACAAAACCAACCACCAAATAACAAAAAAAATTCCCAAATGCAAAACAAACAAACAAACAAACCACACACACCCCCAAAAACAAACAAACAAACAAACAACAAAAAAAAAGGAAAAAAGCTACTTCCCTACTTCAAATCTATCTCTTCTGTCCAATCGAAATAAATTTGAAGCTGTATTTTCAACACTTCTTCACTTATTTTTGGCCATCAGTACAAGGGCAACATGAAGCAAACTAGCTCAATCTTTTTCTCTAAGCCATTTGTACTGCCTTTTATCTTGATCTCTGTGAGCACTCTCCCACCTCACTTCTCTACAGCTTTCTTCTCATTTAGGACTCATCTTCTGTAGTTGTCCCTCTGAGCTCAGACTTATGTTATTGCTAAACAGTGTAGATGGTTTTCCTCTCCATAACACCCCTAAGATTTTATTTTCTTAGCCATTCCTTCGACTAAACTTTTTGTCCACGTTGTTGTTGACTTTTGATTTGCTAACTACGATAAATTGATTTTCTAATTTCAAAACATACAAGCATATCTGTTTGCATATATTAGCAGAATGTACAGAATGTTCTGTATTATGTCATAGCCATCGCTTCAATCATATCACTTTGATCACATTGTATCAAGTACAAATGCAATTTGTTTTTCAACATTAGCCAACACTTATGCACATTCGTATATTTACTCATATAGTGGAAGGTGATCCTCAGAAGTATTTGGGAAGACAGTGTACTCTCTTTCTTTAAAGTCACTTTAAAATTATTCTTTTCTGTGATTCCTACGAGAAACTTCACTTCAGCTGGAAAAAAAGCCTCATAGAAGTCACTCCCGATCTCATTGACCAACACTGTCCTATGTTTCCCATCTTCTCTCCCACCTAAATTTCTCTGCTCTTTCTTCTGCATTTATTTTGTAGGCCTCTTGGGTCAGTGACCATATTCTAGCACTACTTTTCTATAACACCTAATGTAATAGAGCCTCGGGAAGTTCAAAGAAAATATAAAGAAACATTTTTTCTTGATCTGCCTGGTCAGTACCTTTGATACAGTAATTTCTGAGAGCTATGAGCTAGAATAGGGTCCATTAGATTCAATTTACAGATGAACTTAAAGACTGTATTGGGGAAATAGCCCATACTCAGATGCAGAGTTTCAAAGCAATATAATTTTTAGAAATTTAGTGTGGCTTTTTAAGCAAGCCTCTTCTGATAATGTTTATATGCTATAAAAAACTAAAATTGAGTATTTTTGTTGTGACTGGTTTTTGACAGCTCTGAGAATCTACTGTAAATTCTTGTGCTGCCACAAAGCACAGCTGCCAGCAATCCCCACATACATACATTGGCAGGTGGATGAATTGACACAATAGCTCTCACTCACTTTCTGTTTCACTTTGCATTATTTTTTTGCCAGACAAATGTAAAAATATTGATTGCTACAGTCATCTTTAGAATATTATACTACTTTGTATTCTTAGTTAACGTGTTAGTATGCAATGAGCCATGCAGGAAAATGAATACTCTCATCATAACCTTGTTCAAGTCTAATTTCCTCTTGAACAGTTTGAGGAAAATCTTTAGCTGGTGTAACTGTTGTAATTGCACTGAGCTCAGCATATGTCCTTTCCTCTAGAAATATACTGAATCTCCAGATTCACTTACCTGTGTGATATTACTGAGTATTGTCTTAGCAGTTTGAAGAAGAAGGATTTGAGGTACCTGTTCCAAACCTAAGAAGAAAAATGAAAAAAGCTTAAAAATAAACATCGTGCAATACTTTCCAAGACTGGTGTTTCTTAATGTCTATGTTAAGCATTCTGAAATCCAAATGCTGAAATTTACTGTGTCTCATTGAAATGCTTTCCTGTAAATAATGTTTTCTGTTTGTTTTATTTTTGCATGAGGATAACATTTACTTTTAAAATAATTTTAAGTATAATATGGATTAAACTGTGCCCACGAGACACAGTTTATTGTAATGATGGCATAATAATGTTATATTTTAAGGTGCAGCCTAAAAGACTTCTTTAGTGTTTTGTACAGGATAAGTAACAGTTGTTTTCTGTTAGACTATTACAGCAACAAATTGCAGCCTTAAACTGTTAATTTGCTGACACAAACTCTTTGTCACGCCCCACCTCAGGGGCCAGGGAAAAGCAGTCCTCGAATGTGTACATAGCCAGCTTAAATCTGCTCCTCTGAAGCTGAGGTTTCATTCTCCCTTGTACAGTGGATATATGTACCCTAAATCTGTTTGGAAATTATATAAACCCTGCTTATTTTTCAACTCTTTGAAATACTTCCCATAAAACTCTCAATGTAACTTCTGACATACGGATATAAGCAGGCAACTATAGCATCAAAAGGCAAATAAAGTGAAAGAGCTGAGAAAAGCCTCTGTTGCAGCAGAGTTTCTACCATTTTAAAGGAGTGTGACTGAAAATGGAATCTTGCCCAAGATCTGTTCCTCACAACACTTCACGCTAAATCAAACTTATAGCTCTAGGTGCATTAAGTAGACAGCTCACAGTAAAGCAACTGTAGAAAACTGTCAGGTTGCTTAGGGCCTGATCCTGCAAACATGAACAGGCACTCAGAGCTTTATGAGAGCTAGTTTTCCCACAGAGGTAAATGAAATGGCATGTGGAAAATGAGTTTACTACTGTGCATGTCTGCAAGACTGGATCTTTCATTTTATAACTTCTAAAGTCATGAAGCAATAAAACCAAAAAAACCTGAAATAGAGTGATTTGCCCTATAATGCAAGAGAGAATAGCTAAGAATAGAGATTGCCACAGAGGAACTGAAATATAGGATAAAGGTCTGTTGAGCAGAGCAATCTGTTTCTGGCTTCCAGTCGTACTGGCAGAGGTCATCTCCTTGGTGACAGAGAGATTAGTTGCTCCTGGCAAGGAGATTTACAAATGTTTATGTATAGGATGTTCTATGACTATTGCAGTAACTGCAGGTTACCAGTAGTCATGCTTTTCGGCAAAGCTATGTGGGTTATTGGATAATCATTACTTTCCTCTAGCGACAGAAATGCACTGTCCAGTTTAAACTTCTGACGAGTAGGCATGCGATGGATGGAGCAGAGGTCAAACAAGCTATGTAATATGAATGGCGAGATAAAGCCAGCATCTTCTCAATCTCTTTCTTTATGATGTTGACCCAGGGACCCCAGTGTGGGCGGACTGTCATCCAGGATGCACATCATGAACCACTTCATTTCTCAGAGGGAAAGACTTCAAGAACATGTTTATCTCAAGGCAGATCAGGCCAAAGGGCTTTCACCCTTTCTTTTGCAAGTACCAGCTTTTCTCTGTAAATCACTGCCTCATCCTACATGTGCCAGCCTAAGATCAAAAGGGCTGATTGTCTCTTCTGAGGCTGTAATGCTGCTCTAACCCCATCATTAAGAAGCACTTGAGAGTGCACAGCACTGGCAATTTTATGACAAATTCTGTACCTGGAGAAGCAGACCAAATGCTGAGCTCTGGTTAACCTCACAGTCTTCTTTTTTGCACCTACTACATCATTTTCTTATCTATTTGTAATGATGCCTGAGTGTTCTCTTTCCTTTAACTATAACTTTTGACAAGATGGTTTGTTTTCTTCAATAAATGATGACTGACAAGTAAGAACTCCACTTTCCATTTCCTATCACTTATACAGTGAACAGCATTTAATGAATCAAAATTCTACCTCACTGGCTAAAATAACATGCCATTAAAAAACTTTAAAAGCTATACTAAATTGTGCTTATTTCAAATAACAATAACAGCCATAGTAACTTTTACTAATTTCAGAAGTAGAGCTATCCTGTACAAATGACAAGTATTTAACAGCATGGAAAAAAATCCTCAGCAAAATCTAGACACTACTGCAGACTTCAACAATTTTTCTTCCATCAGCAAAATAAAATCCATTTAACTAGATCTCAGGAATTAAACAGCACAACCCAAAGAAGAAAACTTAATTCAGAAAATAAAAGTAGTTTCCCTTCTACAAAAGGGCAGAAAAGAGAAGGGTCACAAAGCATGCAAAACAAAATTAAGTTCATAGATTAATTGTTAAGACTAGAAAACAACCTAAACAAGGAAGAATAGTAACTAGTATATTTATAATATACCCACCACCATTCAACTGAAAAAAAGTAAACCCCTCCTTAAAAAAGCAGTATCCTTGTTTTTCAAATGTCAAAAGAGTTACTAGCTATAATTAGTGCAAACACTTCAAAACCAAAACAAATCCTGATGTCGTTGTAAAGACCTTTTTGCACTGAGTAAATTTTTAGCTGTTAAAAGACAAAAACATGCTACCCAGATCCTACTCATCAATGCTAATGTTAATGAAACTTCAGAAAGATTAAAGAATCTGCTACTAGTCTTTAGAAGTCAACAAACTCCAACTGTTTAGATTGTGCAAGACCAAGAGATTCAGAAAATCAAGTAGAGTGAACCACAAAAATATTTTAACCATAGAAAGGAAAGAATACAACTTGAGAACTAAAGATTATTCTGTGAAGGTGATGCCAGCTACTTTTCTTTAATCTGAAATTATGGTAGAAATCATCCCACTACAAAAAAATACAGCATCAGTAGTTTACAGGACTCAGGATATAATGAACTTAGTTACAAGGGGGGAAAGATGATAATCTACTCTACCAAAAAATATTTGCAAAATAAATATCGCTTATGTTGCAGCATCTTATATGAGAGAAAATAAAAAGTAGTAGCAATAATGGAGCAATTTAGTATAGATAAGCAAAGGAAAAAAAAGTAAAAATCCATCATGGTTTTATAACCTCCCACGTTGTTTTGAACAGTTTTTAAATAAAACACATTTTTGCATATAAAAACACCATTTGGTTTCAAAGATACAAGTACTGCTGCAGTGAGGTTTTGAAAGTAAGCCCTTACATGTTTTTTTTTGTGTTACCTGCAAGATCCTTGATAATCTTACCCTACAGTCTTAGTGGCTTTAATGCTGCTTTTCGGAATGTTATTCACTGGTGCTTTTGCCTGTGTATCACCACTGCATGTGCAGGATGGACATGCAGTGATAAAATACTAGGAGCGAAAGGAATTCATCCTGCACTCTTAGACCCTTCTTGCTCACTTAATGTGTCATGAGGGATTTATTAAAATAATACAAACTCTGGTTACTTCTAATCACCCTTAAAAAAAAATTAAACAAATAAACTGGCAACAAGGACATTTCCTTTTTCTCCACTGAAGTATGTAATTTCTTCTTCAGAAAGCATCTACTAAAGTTGACTGGTGGAAGGATGTCATCCTAAGTTACAACAGCCACTTTACCCATTTTGAAACCAGTTGCACTGCAGCCCTGAAAAGCCATGGAGGGAGCATTATATTATTAGAAAAGGTAGTTGCTTGCGTTTGTCAGCAGTCTTACACCTTAAGTTCCAGAGCTCTAGCAAATGAAAGCTGTTACAAATAATTGAACTGAAAAGAAAGGATCTCTTTGCAGAAGGATTACCTACAAAACACTTCATAAGATTAGGGTCTAACATTTACTCTGTAGATATTTTCAGTAAAAAACAAGTTCAAAAGAAGAAGAAAAAAAAATATATTTACTGCTTATCTCAATGTTAGAAAAACTGAGAAACATTGACCTGGTATATATTGTATTCACTGACAAACCAGTCATCCTCATATAAAAAGTCACAAGGTGAAGTATTGTCTTCTGAAATCAATGACAGTGCTCTCAATGAGCTCAGAAAGCCCAGGACTTCATCAGCCTCATAGGCGTGTGTAAATACAGGGGCTAAAGGGTGCCTGTGACTTTTACTTCTGAATTTCCCCCCTTTTGGAAAATGCATCCATTGTATACTAATCATTGCCTGATTAACATATAACTGCTGATAGACTTGTAGAAAAATCCCGTCTGTTTTGGAGAGTAGCATTCATTTTTGGGATTGGTTACTGTTCTTTTTTCAATGGTCTATTTATAAGTATAGTTCTTTTAAACAATATGAATATCCGAATATATAGAAGAAAGCTTTTTATCCATTGTAGCAGACATTCCAACTTGTTATCCAAAATCTCTTGAAATTCTATTGTCATAGGTTGCAAATTTTAAAAAGATTCACTGAATGCAAGCATTCCCAATGCCATTTTATTGTATTTTTATTTAATAGATGTCATGTATTACAATATGTTGCACAAAGCTAAAAAAAAACCAACAAAACCCACCTTACAAAATTCTTTTGAAAGGCATAGAAGTTACAAACCAGTAAGACTTCTTGATTTCTAATCCAGCACTCATCTTTGCATTGCTTTTTACATTGCAAGACCAGTAGCTGAACAACATGTGAAATCATAGGGCAACACACTCAATAAAATGAGAAAAAGTATAGAATTTACATATAAAATTACACGCTATCAAATATCTTTAGGCTGATAACCTTGTCTCTAAATGCTTTTAGGCCACTTCCTATTAACTTTTAGTAAGCATTTATCAGAGTCCACTGCAGCTAATTCCTGCTATTCATCTCCCCTGCTATGTTTTTAATCTTTTGCAATGTATTAAATTCCTTTTATCTGTACATGTACAAGACCTCTTTCAATTAATTCACTTACTACTATTGCAATAGCATGTCTGATATCACTGTAAAATGCGCAATAGTCAAGGAAAGCACTGTCAATATACAGGATACTTTTGTACGACTGAGCCTACTCCGATTTCCCATGATTTCTGTAGGAGAATCCTTACTGCTTTACTTATCACTACTGTCTGCATAACATTTTGACATTTGAAATTCAAATCAATTATCAAAACATATACCCTGTTATCATGTGCATACAGAGTCTGGATTTTTCTTGGGTTTTTTTTCTGGTTTTAGGAAGAAAATATGGATTTTGCAATGCAAACTTAGACATGTAAAGGGCTCAACAGAAAAAATAATTCAGATCCCAGGCTAAGCACTCCATTTAGTGCTTTTCAGCTTTAAAAGTGACATGGGTAATAGTTGCAAAGTCAACTGGGCTCTTTGTATTCACCTATTATCACCAGATCAAAACAATACTATTTAAACTGAGACTGCAAACAAATACCCTCTCTTTGCTTTTCCTGTCCTAGTTTCTAACAAATCCCAAAAGAAACAAGGTCCTTTATGTTAGCAGGAAGAAAAAAGTCTCTTCCATTCATGAAGGATCCTGAATAGCCAGGAGTGTGACCAGGAGGAAACGACAGGCTTCAGTACAACACACACGCTTAACAGAATCTTTCAAAATAAGCTTTCTGAATCTAGTTCAACATTTTAAGTATCCCAATAAAGCACCAGTACACTTTGGTATGCAATGTAGTGCAACTCCATTGTTTGTAGAAGTATGTCATCATTCAAAGGAAAGGAATTTTTGTATTTCCAGGAGAAAATATACCTAGGAGTACTTTCTATGTGTTATATTTTCATATAGAATGTCATTTTCATTCTTACAGAAGACAACGAAGCTTGGTTTTGATAAGCAGGTAGCTAAAACAAATATTTCAATTTTTCAATGGTTTCTTTTATTGTACCTTAATAATTTCTTTGGAATTATATGTGTCCATTCAAAATTGACATTGCCTAGATATGTCTGTTTTTAAAGGGTATTTCCCACATTCGGAAACCTCTATTCAAACATTGGTTTATCAAACTCTAAATTTCTTTCATCTTTATCAGGAAATTTCAGCCCTATTTCCTGCCTAGGATAGCTTAAAGATTGAACCCAAATATGTTTGATATTTTCTAGCATATTTTATTGAAGCAGAAAATTCACACTGCATCTAGTATTTACCTTGGATTTTCCTTTGGGTTTGGGGTTTTTTTGTTGGTTTTTTTTGCTGTTGTTGTTGTTGTTTTTCATAAAATTAATTTACCAGATTCTGGTAACTCCTGATCTATATGGCTGTTTTCTTTACACTATAAGAGCTGTTCACAATTTCTTTGGCATTCCCCAGTGTTATTTAATGTGCTGCAGCACCTCCTTTGATGTTCTATTATTCTGATCATCTCTAGTGCCTTAGGAAAGAAAAGAGCAAAGAAAAATATTTGCTGGATCACCAGGAAGGTCTGGCTACACTTTTCAATTTGCTAACACAAGCACTCTCAGCTGCATCCTGCCAAAGACTATCAGCCAAGGAATCTACCATCGTTTTAGGATATGATGTGCATGACTGCAAGAAAGGAGGAAAGTTATTCTCATAAGGAGATCATGTCCTGGAAGAATGTGCCTTGCGGTGCTGGTGGATGTAGTGGGCCACTGCAGAAGACATTGTAAGCAGTGTCTTTGAGCAGAATCTGGGAAGTGTATAACCAAATATCTTGATTGTAGAGACCTGTATGTTAGCATGAAGAACCACTGTAACCTGTGCTGTGACTATCTTTGACTCATTCCTATGGCGATGTGTAGGAGCACACCACTCACCAACCCTCAGTGACTGCTGGATGAACTCTGCTGATTAACAAAGAAGCCTGTACATGGTCCCCAGCCAGTATATGTGGATGACACCATCTGCAGACCTTGTCTTATCCTGAGATTAAGCAGCATACCTACATGTAAGACTCCTTTCCTTGACAGCAGAAATGATGAATAGAGTTGTTTACCTCTAAGAAAATCCTGTAAGTCTGTAAGGACCACAGTGGTAATGCACCTCATCATGGGCAGGATCTGCGCAGTATGCCGTGATCGGACATGGAGGGGCTTTTTTGATGCTGCAGCAGCCAGCGTCCCCAGCATCAGCAGGGACATCAGATCGCTATTACCTTTTCTATTGCTTCTATTAACATCAGAAGGGGCATAAGATTATTATCACCTTTTCTACCACATTATTGCTATGACCTTTTCCACTATTTCTATGCTTTGCTCAATAAACTAATTAATTAGCCTTGAGTGTCCATGCCTTTCTTCTTGAGATCCAAAAAACTCCAGTATCTCCTCAGTGCAAAGCAAGAGGGGCTATAAACAGACCATATAAGTGAACCCCAACATTGCTAGGACCTCCCTGTCAGAATGGTTGGTATTAAATCACCCATTTTTCCTGAGTGAGACTAAAATTTTCTCCTCTTTAGATCTGATGCTACTTGTTCTTCTTTTCTGTGTAGACAAACTGTCATATACTAATTCTGTGAGTTTTTTGTGCAACACAAATAAGCATTACTAATGGTGAATTAAAAAAAACACATAAAGGGAAAAACCCTGTATTTTCACACACCACTAATAAGACTTTTGACTATGCTCTCTGTGATGTTGGCAGAATAGATCGGATTGATCATTAGCCAATTGCCAAGAAGGCCTCAGGCAAGAACAGTATCAAAAATACACTTTAACCATGATAAGCTTCTATATGTAAATTAATGGGAAATAGGAATATGCATGAACAAGCTGTAGATTTTCCATGAATTTTTTACCTTTTTTTTTCCCTACAGCTCTAGACAGTTCTGTAGAAAAGTTTCTAGCTTTTACTGATGATGGATTTTTTGTAGTTTGTTTTTTTGTTACATAGGAATTGATTACAATGCTAGCATACAGAGCAAGTTTAACGAACATTTTCACCACAACAGAAAAGTGGTAGCAGTGTACTTGATCTAAAATTTTCACTTCTGTTCAAACTGCAATATTTCAGGGAAATATTGTGTAACTAAAAATGTAGGTTTGCTTCATAAATCACTCTGCCCATTTTCGGAATCATTATAAATTATCTCAAGCAAAATAGAGAGAAAGTGGAGATTTGGATCACTGATCTGTAAAACACTTTAGCTGAGTATGGCTTCTCTCTTTTTTCTTGGATCCATGATATTAAAGTGCTGTGGTTGCACACAATGGATTACTTGGACAATAAGAATTAAATCCAAAGCCTTACCAAAAAAAAGTAAAAAAATCAAATTAGATCATTTACAGTTTTTTTCTATTTTGGGGGCTTAAAGGCATGAGTAAGTTATGAAGTATCATCTGATCTTCAGTGCAGCTGCTGGACATGGGTCTAAGAAGATCAGACGTGCTCACTGAAGTTATACACTCAGTTATCACGGGGGGATGATCTAGTTTGTGTTATTTTCTGTTTTCCCCAGTCCAGAGGATGTACAAATACAGTTATAAGAGAGCAGGAGGTCTATGGAATAAGTTGCCCTTGAGCAACAGTTTCATCCACCAGAGCCCTAAGAGCTTACGTGAAAAGACTAGTTCTATTCTTATTCAGTACACAGAGTGAAACCTACCGATTTATGTCATAAAAAAAAGGTGTTAGTGCTTTGTTCCCTAGCTAGACCTACAGAGATATGTATCTTGGAACGAATGAGCTGGATTTCAGTGTTTAATAAATTTGAATCCATTACCACCAGCTCAATCCTATTAACTTCAAGTGTTGTGTTAAGGCTTCTCTACTGAGAGGTTACTCTTGAACAGCTGTTCTTCAACTGCTGGTGCTGATTAACTCCATGTGTGAAACCCTTGGTTTCTGGAATAAGACAGAAAATTTAAGTAAGAAATTTTCTGGAATCAAAGAAATCACAGATAGATCTAATCAGGATGAGTTAAGCCAGTTTGAATTGACACCTTACTTTATTCCAAATAAGTTTTCATGCATAGGAATTATGAACCTCAAGTCATAGTTTGAAGGTAATGGAGTTACAGAGAACTTGGGTGAAAAACAAGTTTCCTTTCTCATAAGAATGGACAAGAATGTTCTGATTATGTTTGTTAATATTTTTCCCTATTGTAATTTTTCTTTTTTCCGTAAAAAGAAAACCCACATATTTTCAACTAGAACATATAAAAATAAAATGCTAACAGAGGAAACTTATACTAAATGTCCATGGCCTGTAAAAGAAATTATTTTTAATTAATTTTTTATAGAAAAAAAATTCCCATCTGTGTCAAAGGTTAATTGTAATATAGCACAAGTTCATTATCCGAGAAGAAAGAAACCTGTCGTCATGCTTATCTCCTACATTTAGCATTCAGAGCTACTGACTAGAAGAAAATATATGAGGTTTTTACATACATAACCCAATTACAGATGTTAAATGAGTTACAAAGCCTTTATTCCAGAACAGACCACTTATTCCAGCTTTACCTCATATATCCGTAATAGAACACTTCTTCCAGTTTTATCTACCTGGATGGTATTTTTGTAGGTATTCGACTTGTCCAGTACTGAGCTGAGTACAAGAAATAGAACTTGTCCTTTCAAAACACTGAGTACATTTTCATCATTAGTTAATCCATATCCTTGTATAATCTCCTCAGAGTGGTGCTTCGCTCTTGGTACGACTGACTAAAGAGACTTTAGATTATTACTTCCTTGTGAAAAAATTATTTTATCAAAATGCACTGTTTCCGGTTACAGAAATTTGTCTATATTAAAAAAGAGGTTTGAAAATGAGCTAAAGATGCAAAATAAAATTGACTTTGAAAAATGTGTGGGCAATGCTGACTGAGGGAAGTGAAACTAAAATGAACTGGACATATTATGAAATAAGGATTCAGTTTATTTCCCAGAAAGTTTGCTGTTGATGTCTATGAGTTTTGGGTCAAGCTCCCTTTATAGATGTTTTTGTATATACGGCAGAATTCTTGTGGATCCACCTTTTCAGATTTGCAAAGCCATAGTTCTCTCCCACCCCCAATTCTTCTTGAAAAAGATTGAAGTTGTAACTCAGGATGTTTCTTATTTTGTCTTATATGTGAAAGCAGTAGTCAAAATGTGGTTCTCTGCTACTCCAGACCTTATTCACTTAAATCTTACAGATTTTTCACGAACAGCATATATTGATGTTTGGGGAGGATGGGAGGAATTGCTCCCTTAACTGCCTACTACCTTTGGTTGAAGCATGACGTATCTGGTCAATAGTTTGTGAGGACCCAGTAACCTTTTGTGAGATAGCAGGAGCTGGCAGTCTAAGTGAAGTTTCTTGCTATGAATTTGTAGCACAGTCATTCATGAGGCAAAATCTTTTATGCGGGTTCTTTTCTCTCATTTCAAGCCTCATGTAGAATGGAATAATTCACATCAAACCGAGTAATAGCGTAGCCATAGATGAAGGTAGGATTATCTGGGACAAGAGCAAAGGAGAGAGAGCAAAACAAAGAAGCATAGAAAGAAAGACAGAGAGCAAGAGAGAGAGAAAGGAAGAAACGGGAAGGGGAAGGGGAAGGGGAAGGGGAAGGGGAAGGGAGAAGAGAAAGGGGAAGGGAGAAAAGACAACCAGCCAATGAGTGTCTTAAGAGAAGCAGCCACAAAATGTACAGTAGTTTCGACAAATTCTGGAAAAGCTGAGTTAGAATGAGAAAAGGAAAGGAGGTAATGTCCATAGTCTTATCTTTCCTTGATCTATTTTTACAGTCAATTTAGCTGAGCTGGTGCCCACCACAGTTTAACTGTAAGAACTGGCAATAACAAACCAAGGTCATCAGGCATTCATCTGCCCGGGGTTCATTCCAGACTAGTTCACCTAAACTGATTTCTTAGGTCTGTTTGCTAAAATAGTGCCATTTCAAGTGTGCATATATATCTTGTTTGATATTTAACAGCAGATTTTCAGAGCAGCTCAGCTATCATACAGGATCCTCGAATTTTGGAGAAATGCTGAACGCTCTGAAGTTTTGAACTCTAAACAATAAGAAGAAAAGTAACAGAGTTCTTCAAAAGAAAGGTATCTTTACATTGAAGAAAAAGAAATTGTGAAATTGCCATTAATTCATTACTCATATTTGACTCCATATTTGAAATAGGTAGCTAGAAGGACGCAAGTGAAAAGCAATTTGTTTCTCTTCTGTCTAGTAATTTACATAGTCATTTATTTTGTTCAAAGTGTAACAAAACCCTGCTGACTCAGAATATTAGCATTCTTAATGGTTTTAATGAATTAGAAGTATGTATGCTAGGTACAAATCACTAGGGGATTAGGCCTGAAATCTCTGATATTGATAGACCAAGGGAATTACAGGAAAACATCAGTAAAAATAATTGATCAACTCTAAGGAGAAACCTGACAAAGTATAACAAGTGTTGTGCTGAAAACAGAAAATTCTACTAATTATATAAAATCATATAGTAAATGTAACTTCATCCCTCTGGAAATAATGAGTGAAAACTCTGGGCACCAGCAAATGCATAGAAGCTGAAATGCAACTTAAAAGAGCATAACACTGTTCTCCTTTTTCTTATACAAAATAAGGGCCATTTGTACAATTGCCAGTTTTGTACTGAATAAAAATTTAGAATACATTTTCAGGCATTATTTGCATACTCAATTCCATGTATAAGTGTAGGACAAATTCTGACTTTTTGCGACACAGAAAGTTAAGAAAAATCTACTAAAGGCAATGGCTAAATACTTTCTTCAAAAACAGATTGTCTCCTGGCAGTCTGCTCCTTGAAATTCTGAGGGACCTGTGGGATTTGCTGTGGGAAAAGGTTATCCAGGAACTTTAGGAAAAATGCAAATGTTTCTTCATTTTCCAGGCACTGCCTACAGGCACATAATTTTCTATATCACAACAAGTAAAGCTCCTCTATTTGTCATTGGATGAAGCAGCTATATTAAATCAGAATTGGTTTTCACAAAGAGCTCCTGAGAATCTGAGAAAGGAAAGCCTCTTCTTCATGGAAATGCACACAATAATCTCTTTTTTTAAGCATCTCTTCTGAAAATCACATTCAAATACTCTGAAATTATAATTTTATATTTTTTTCCCCCCATCTTTGCATTTCATATAGTTACAGAAAGTATCTGCACAGCTAGGGAACAATAGAACCACATAATGTTACAACAGCATTATACAGTCAATATCATTATCCGACTTAATAGTGCTGGCACCTGTGATGGCAACAGGAAAAAAAAAAAGAAAGCTCTATATCTCTATGCAATGGAAGCATTATGGCATCCATTGTTTTCAGTGGATAACTATTCAGGATTTACACTGTCAAGGAACATTGCTTTCTTTTTTTTATAAAACAGATCCCTTTGGTTTGAAAGACTAAAACTCACATTAGCTTTTATGTAGTTTTACGTGGTGGCAGAATTTCACACTCATCTCTGAGGTCAGGCTCCAGCTGTTGCAGTTCCTAGATTGGCATTGTTTCCATAGGAAGCTATAGTGCTTTGCTCCTCATTGACCAAATTACCACATTTCCCTCAGCAAATTCTCCACCAGAAGAGAATGTAACGCATCAACTTTTTTGCAGGTTGGGAAATGTCAATCTTATATAAAACTCTGCCTCTTGTACACTGTCTCCCTTGTGCAATTTTAAATGTTGCATAAATATATACCCAGTGCTATTAAGTCTACAGTATAACCTTTGAAATAAAAGAACAGGAAAGTAGTGGAAGAAAAAAAATAAAATCTGAAATTATGCTGCATATCTTTTCAAACAATTAAACTGCCATCTTAAAATGCAGCACACTAATTAAAGGTTTTGTGAGAATCTCATTTGTCTCTTCCAAGGTTATGCAAGGGAACAGTAAAAAACAATGTGAATTCAGGGCTTCCAATGAAATAATAAAAATAAGGCCAGTTGTTAGTAAGGAGTCCAAGGCCATAAGCAATATTTTGGTGATCTGCAAGTGCTCAGGCCTAATTGCAGCATCCTTTAACGGCTGGTACCTGAAGGTCAATATTGTGTGACAATGCACACAAAAAAGATTTAATTTTGTCACATTCATGCAATCAGAGCTTTCAAGTTATTCTTCTAAGAACAGAGGCTGAAAAGATGGTTTGTTTTTTTTTCCCCATGCTGAGAAAACCTTGGTTCATTGCATCCTAGAGAAAGAACAGATTACTTTATATTTAATAATTTCTTATTCAGTTTATTATAAAAGAAATAAGAATTTCATATGTGGGTCTCACCATTTTACATGAAAAAACAATACAAAAAATACAATCAGTCATTACTCTCTGAAGGGTAAATACAGATTCTTTTTGACAAGTTAGAAATTGTGTTCATTATAAGGCAACGTCAAGTTGTTAATTTATTTTTCCACAACTGGGAAAAGGCGATACATCTTTTAAAAGAATGTAACACTATTAAAATGTAATTATTTCCTTATACCCTCCTATTATTAATTTGTTTATTTTTAATCTTTCTCCAACTAGTAGTAACTACATATTGAAATAAAACTGTACAGTTTGGGAGATTCCCAGCATGTAAATTAACATGAGGTAAGGATTTTTTTTTACATCATAAGTACTACTGTTACTAAATAGAGAAATTGAACTTGCAATATACCGATAAGAGCAGACTGTTCCCTAGCTATTTTTTAAAACATCTATTTCTTTTTCTATTCAGGAATATAAGGTCATCTATAAAGATTAGTCCTTTCAATTATATTCATGGATACAACTAGATTTTGTCCTTAAAATGTTGTTGGTGATCCTAGACTTTAAAAAGAACAACATGATGACTAAAATATAACACTTGCAAGTGCAAATAGTGTAAGTAAGGTATATGAATTCATAGATGCATACAACTCCTGACAGATGTGACTGCATCAATGAGAATCCTGAACCTTTTTGTATGTTCTTAGATATTTAGTTTAAGAAGTATTTAATGCAATTCAACACATTATGTATTTCTATGAAAACCAAGAAGCTGGACAAAGAAACAGAAATCCGTTGTTTGTAGCCATATATGAAAAACTGATTTTTCATTTCAGTAGGTGAACAAGCCAAAATAAAAACATCCCCCTTAACTGTCAATTGTGGGAAATGAAGGACTTTCATTTATAAATCTTTTGCCAAAAGGAAAAAGAAAACAAAACCTTCATTGTCACTTCCCCTCATGATTAAGCAAATATAAATGAAGTGAAACAGTCAGCTTTCTTAGATCTACAACAGTATGTTTCTTTTCAGGTTTTCTGAGAAATTTAGAGGAAAATATAAGACCATATTCACAAAGCTGCCAGAAGAAGATGAAAAGTTATTTTTTTCTATCAGTTGCTCACTAGTAAGAGCACTCAAATTAAATTATTTTCTATTCCCCTGAGTGTTCAAACTCCATCTCTCACTTCCCAAAAGGCCCAATAGGTTAAAAATACATTCAGAAACCAGGAGAGGAAGTCTCCTTAATCTCTCCTGTCTAATCTGTTCTATCTTGCATAAATAATTCAATATTCATTATGGTTAGGAATGGAGACTTGGTGCCTGGTCTTTCCAAAGAGCATCACACTGGATTGATTCTCACTTTCTCATTCTGTATTCCAGTGACTCTTTAAGTACTTTATCTGAAAGGCAGAAGATTCAGAAGGAATATCTGCATATCCTGTGTAAGAAACTGACAGAGTTAAGGGTTAAAAAAACATAGTTCAAGTCTTTATCCTGACAGAAAAAGAATTCCAGCATGTATCTCGCACAGGCTCTATAGAATTCCCTACTCTGCATAAATCCGCTCTTTATCTGAAGGTAATGATTTCATAAATTACAGGTTAAAACCAAGTAATTTTAAAGTAAAGAATGCATTTATTTAGGGAAGTAATACAGGACCTATGTTAAGTGGAAATGGGATAAAATCCAGAATAAGTTATCCAGGAATCTTTTAATCAGATTAGCCTTGTATCTATAGCCTAGAACATAACATAAGTGGGGAAATAACAATATAGTTAATCTATCAGACATATGGTAAAACATCTGATAGATTACCTATGGGAATTAACAAGTGGGAAAACATGAGAGCTGGTGCAAGAATTGTGCGGTGGGTGGTGAACTGACTGAAAAACAGCTGGCAACCAACAGATCTGAGAAGGGAATAATCAAACTGGGGTCAATTACTAATAGAGTTAGTCAAGGATTAATCATGGTACAGATCTTGTTTAATATTTTCATTACATTACATTTCATGCAGCCACAAAAAAGTAAAGGCTAGCTGATAAAATTTCTTAGTAACACAATGTGAAGCAGACCACCACACGACACAGGACTGGAGGAATATGGTGACGGACAACAGTAAAGCAAGCTGATACACTTGAGGAGGAACAAAAGTAAGATCTGCTCAAAACAGTTGGGAGAGAGGAAACATGGTGTGATTCAGCTGGGTTCTTGTTGACAATAACATGCTATGTCCATCAAATAGCAAATGCAATTTTAAGATGTATTCAATGAGGTCCCCACAGTACCGCAAGCCATATGAAATAAGAAAGAAAGGTCTTGTCTTAATTTAGGAAAATAAACTGTGATGTGATAAGATTGCTCTACATAAATTGATGGATTGGTTAGAGGTAAAAACAAGAGAAGAAGAAAAGCTATTTAAAATAAACAACAATGTCAACCTAATAAAAATATTTCTAAATGGGACATAAATACATTTGGGTTGGAAATTAGAAGTTGTAATCATCAGAGCCAGAATATTCTGTAACAGCTTTCCAATAGGAGTAGCAAGGGTAATAACCCAAACTAGTTTTAAGATGAAGCATGTTTCAGAAATAAAAATGTTCTATATAAACATCTGTTTCAATGAACACTTGCCAAAACACAGACAAGTATCCAATAAAACCTTGCCTAGTATTCTTGCCAAATTGCCCAGTGAATTGCAGGAGAGCAGAGGTTTTTAAGATCTACTACTCTGCGATGGCTCCTCCATGACAACTGCTTTGGAACTAGGGACTTCAAAAATCATTAAAAGCCTCAGTTTGAGAGGATTATCTCCTTTTCAAAATTCAAAACCAAGCTGGTAGTTCAGGAGGTTCAATGTTCCATTTTCAGATTCCCCTTTGTGATGACATTTACATTAAGCTCCAGAAATTTTCTGTGTCACAGAAAAAATATTGAATTTTGTATCATTCAGTTATGAGTATGAAGACAATGAAGATTTCTTTTAAGTACTGGAACTCCTTAGGGAAGAGAGTGGTGACCCTAGAAATTTTCCTGTTCTAGCTTACTTAACAGATGCTGATTTCAGGGGAGATAGGTTTCCTCTGCCTGACTGCCACTCAAAATGTAATAGAAAGGGCTACAGAAGTTTAGATTTGGCAACCAAGGATAATCCTTACACAGAGCAAGCAGAACATTTGGCCAAATTTTCTGTGTAAGACAGTTATTACATCGGTTGATAGGCCTACAAGAACTTGCAGGTAGTAAAAAATGCAGACATCGAGCAAACCTTTATACTCTTTTCAGTAAAACCCATTACAGAACTGGCCATGCTCCCAAGGGACAGCAGGAACAAAATTCCTATAAAATCAGATCCTGCATGCTTTGACATTCTACAACTCCTCTTGAAGAAAAACAGTAGAGTTTAGCTATACTGGAATTGGGTCTTCATTGACGTAAGACACTGATGAGATTTAGATTTATTATCTGAGAAATCCTATTTTTCCAGAGAACTGCACCACGTGGCTTTGCCAATCATAAAGCCAACATCCATCCCAGTATAAATCTGCAACTGATATCATACCATTTAGGCATGTTCCTAAGATGTGTTAGTGCAGAGTTGCCCCAGGAACAGCTTTGACAGAGAGAGAAGGCATTGCTGAGAAGCACATGCAGCTTAACAGCATGCCCTCAGAACAGCGCACCTTGTCCTCTGAAGTGTTGTGTCAGACACAGAGGTACGAACTGCACCATGTTTCTAGTACGTTTCCAAACCCTATGGAATATGTGCATCATCATGAAAAGAGTGCCCAGATTAATCTTTTCTGCTGCAACCATGAGGAAAGTTTCCTTCTTTTGACTGTAAGTGGCACTGTCTTGTCTAGACGTATCTCTGGCTCTTCATATTGTTATTGTAGATGGTAGCTTTCTAACTATTTTAATTTGGCTTTATTACCATAGGTGCAGCACTACGTTCACATGGCATTAAAGAGCATGGTGCCAAACTATGTTGTCTGAAATTAAAAGCTAATGAAATATTCAAGTATAGTCTCTACAACCATAGCACAGTACAGTCTTTATTTCCATAACATAGTAAGACATTATTATGCTTGTTCATACTGAGGGAATTTATGACTTTCCAATAACAGGTATTTACTCATTTACATTCATTGGGTTAACAAAAAAATTATGACCGACTTGATATGACTAATTCAATGAAGGAAAAGCACTTGCATGATTCATATGCATATCATCAATATACTATTTCATTTAAGGGTGGTTTCTAAATGATGCTTATGATAAAACATTAAATATGAAGGTGAATGTACAAAACTAGATTGGAGGCAAGGCAATCAAGTAATCAAAATTTATTGCTGAACATTTTGTCCTTTAAATCCAAAGGTGAACAATTTTTTGGTTTGATTTTTTGTGATTAGTGAATTTCAGTATCTCAAGCAAACCTGTTTTAGCTCCCACTATATACAAGTAGAAGTGCTCATGTAGTCAGATGCCACATTTCAGCTGTGTGGTTTTTATTAAGCTATTTCAAAAAAATCTTGGGCAATATTTTGTCCTCTTCTTATTGTGAAAACATATATTTTCAGAGAAAAAATGGAGATGAAAAAAATAAGCATATTTCTGTCTGCTATCATACTGTTTCCACCCCTCTCAAGCTGCAGCTAACAAGAAGCTAATAATAAAAGCCATATACATCAGCTCTGAAGAGGATTGGCTATTGTTTATGTTGTATCTGAAAAATCACAACCCCAACTGACCTGCTAAGAAAAAATTGAGAGTAACAATCAACAACCCATTGCAAATGTCACATCAAAAGAAGACTGCCAGTGTGCTTTGCTATGAATTCTGACTTTTAATTCAAACCAGAGAAAGGAACAGTGATTGAAAAAAGTCAGATGAAAAATAAGATTTCTTATAGTAAAATTTTACGACTATGCTATGTACAAAGTTTCTAATAAAATCTAAGGCATAAAGTCTAGGCATGTTAAAAAGCAAGATTTGATCCTAACACCTAAATTCTAAATGAAGTACTATATGAAGACCCAACTCCAGAAAGCATGTAAATTATCATACTTTACAGAAAGATATATGTAGTAAACACAAAACACAATATAGAAGTGAGATGGCAGTGCTTCATATAAGATCAGCAGTTCTAATATGCTAACTACCCACCTATCAAAACCCCAATAAACTTCAAGGAAAGAGAAAATGTCCTTATACAAAGAGTTTGCACTTTAGTGCACGGTGGGTTAACCTTGGCCAGCAGCCAGACGACCATCCAGCTGCTCTCTCACTCCCCTTCCTGAACAGGGTCGGGGACAAAATAAGATGAAAAACTTGTGGGCAGAGATAAAGACAGTGAGATCACTTACCAGTTACCATGATGGGCAAAACAGGGTCAACTTCATTCCTTCATTCCCAGTTCCTCTACCCACTGTTCATCATCCTGAGTGGCACAGGGGGTTAGGGAATGGGGTTTGCAGTCAGTCCATTACAGCTCCTCTCTGCCACTCCTTCCTCCTCACACTTTTTCCCTGCTCCTGCGTAGGTCCTCTCCAAGGACTGCAGTCCTTCAGGATAAACCGGCTCCAGTGCGCGTCCTCCACAGGTAACATCCACCTGCTCTGGCATGGTCCTCTCCATGGGTTGCAGGGAAATACCTGCTCCCCCGCGGTCTCTCCCGGGGGCTGCAGGGGAATCTCTGCTCCAGCACTTGCAGCATCTCCTCCCCCTCCTTCTCTGACCCTGGTGATCTCAGGGCATAATTAAGTTGAAAGAAACTATATATCATGTTGTGATAAAACACAAAATCAAGTCCAAGAATTATTCCCATTTCAGGATCTATTTTATTAAATGGGCAATCTATGACAGCATACTTATAGAAAAAAATGAGCCTAATAGAATTTGAAATTTGAAATCTGAACAGGTCTAAAATGCTTATCAAGCCCATTAGGTAGATTAATCTGCCAGATGGTTTAGAAGACGTTAATATACATTTAGAAAAAGTACCTTCATGTGTGAAATGTTAATTTTATATAAAACAGCTCGATGTGTATTTGTCTTGCTTCAGTTAACCTAATTAGTATGGAGAAACAACTGTATGATAGAAAGAGTTATCAATGCAATGGTAAATAAAAGACAATAATCTAAAAATTGCAGTGGCATTCAAATGTTTTCCTCTTTCTGTGAATCAACAGCAATACAAAATTTATTAGGTGCTTTATTGTCTTTTCATAACAAAGCTTCATCATTGTCTGATGATGAGAATATGATGTCAGGGGTATGAATAATGTCATGAATCATAAAATAAATAAAGGTTGTTGTTTATAGTTAGACAGTGTTAAAAAGGGCTAATCTTATATATTTTCTGTGACTGCAATTAACCATGTGCCAATGGCTGTTACACACCATTTATACTCTCTTAAATTCAGGAGTAGATGAAAGCCTCAATGGACTGAGGAATATCAGGGGACTATAGAGCTTAATCCATGTCACAAGAGATGGTGAGTGTATGCTGTCAGCCAGTAATGAAGGAGAGAGGAGACAACGTTCCCTCTCCACCCTGAGCTCTTTTCTCTGGTACATCTTCATCTGAAAATGTTCAAACCAAAGCCTCAGTGTCACACAGGCTTTGGGCTAACCTGCAGCACAGTGATGGGCGGATGTCATGTAACATGGAGAAAGTCCACATAAAAGTATTTGACATGGGAAAAGCTTGCAAGGTGAAGTCCTAACCATCTTTGGAAATGCTGGTCTATATTTCATCCACTGCTGCTTCAAGATCTCGTTCCAGGACTCCAAACAAATCTGACGTTTCCTCCATTGGCAGAGAAAGCACTGTTGCAGTCTAAAACTCAGCAAAATATGAAACCAGGACTGTGTGTATTAAAGACAGGAAGCATGCAAAGGAATATTTGTCTCCACCCTCCTACCTGTCCCCCCGCCTCCCATAACCTTGGGAAGAGGAAGAATGAGGTTAAATGACTTGATTAAAGTCGGTTATTTGGACGGAAAAAAGTCACCTCTCTTAAGCTTCTTCCATCTGTGTGAATGAATGGGCATGCCAAGAGCAAAAGCCTTCCTGCATACTTAACATGTCATCAGCATTGATAGTCCTCATTTTGACAGCTATTTCAGTGCCAGTTTTGTGTGTGTGGAAAGAATCTGAAGGGTAACACTGGCTTCATCAAAAGATATGATCCTGTGAAGCCTACAGCAACCTTCCTCGTTCTTCAAACCTGGTTGAGAAACAAAGGTTTCTTTGTTTAGCATAACACTACAGCTGTGCAATATTAATCCACTCTAAAAGAAAAGGTTAATATATGTATCCACGTGCACACACACACAAAATGTGTATTCTGGGGACTTAAGACATTTTATCTGAGATGATTGCACTTCTCCAAATGTTGCTGTTCTATGAGAACTGTTTTAGTGCCTGAAAAAATTCATATGCTAATTTACTTCCAAATTTTGAGTATTAGTACAATTAATCCATTTTCTTATTATTTTTCTTGGAAATTTAATTTGATGTGTTCAAAAAAGGGCACTAGCCATGCATTAAATTGTGACAGTTTTGCTTTTAATTCAGATTTTAATGTATTTTCCCATTTGATTCTAAGCATTACTTTTCTTGATGGTAAGTCCTATGAAAATTATTAAAGTAACAGAACTAACGACTTTGAGAAAAGATTGTGTAGTTTGGCCTTCTGAAAACTGTGGGATATTTTGGGGCAGGAATAAACAAATCTAACTTCATTTACAATGACTAGCAATATTTGGATGCACCTCTGAAGCACTGAACACAGAGGACAGAAATCAACTTATTAAAAAACATATCTCCTCCCTTAGTTTATACAAGTGCAATGCAGTGCAGTTTGAAGAAATGTTACATTTTTTTCAAAGAGTCATATTGCAGTCCTGTGTCCCCACGTCCATTCATTGACAATTTAGTCCATGTACGGAGCCATACCCTATTGTAGGAATGGAACAGAAAACCAAGAAAAGTTTAAAAGAAAAATGCAATTGCATGGAAAGTAACATGGCAGCTGCGAAAGATTCTGTGGCATTGTCTACGAGTAGAATACCATTCCTACGCTGCAATTAGTGTTATTAAATCTGACCTGGGCACTGCATTGAGAATAATAAAATTTAAATTCCACATCTAAATTGTAGAGCAGAAGTAGCCTATTGGCTTAGCTTGAAACTAAATTTACCAACTGTCAACTTTGCTTAGCGAGTAGTGCATCCTAAAAGCTGGCTCTGGGTAATCTATACTGATTGACCCAGTAAGAAGGGAAAGGGAGGATATATGGTCTATACTTCAGAATTATATGCTATACTTCAGTTACTTTTATATATATCTCCAGAATACGTAGGAACCTCAGAATCCCATCTGACTGTGATGTCTCAGTGGCCATATACCTTGTACCATTTGTTTGTAACAAGGTCATATGGCTGACAATAAAAAGGCAGGAAACCCTGAGGTCCTTCCTAAAAATGTTAAAAGCATGGACAGTAAGGCATTTAGACATTCCTAAGTTACATATTTTATTTTTTTCAAAATATTTTAAAATACCTTTTATTTCCCATATAATAGTCTTTTTTTTTTTTTAATCCCTTTTATTTTGTTCCAAAACAGAACCACTTTTTCACAGAAATGATGACATTTGGTTAGCTGCAATAATGGCCCCTAAAAACATATCATCACTCTTCAGAAGCAACCTGTTCCTCCTACCCACCCTTATCACTCATGCTTGGGTGTTTCCAGATGAGCTGACACATTGGAGGAATTTAGCAGTCACAGACTGCCTCCAGCTCAGCTGAACCCTTAAATTACTCTCTGGTTTGTGTGGCATTTCTGGTATCCGCACAGAGATCCTCTAAGCTGGTCCAACCACTGCACAGTAAACAACGTTCAGGTTCTCCACCCAGCTTACCCTCCCACCTCCGTGCTGTGTCCAGCTACAGAACTGTGCCCTTCTTTAGGGAGAGATGTCTTTTTTTTCTTTTTTTTTCCCCCCTGTTATGTAGGAGGAATTCCTTCTGCTGCCATTGTCACTGCTGTCTTTTCAGGACTTATTTGTTTTATAAGAAGTGCTGTGGGTGCCAAAACAGCACTCTGGCTATTTGTATGGGCCATATTTCTCCCACAAATAGCAAATTCCTAATAAATACCAGGCTTAGAATTTCAAATACCGGAAACAGAAACCAGCAAATCCTGCATGAAAAAGGATAATGAACCTTACTATTTCAAGCCCTCAACTTCTGTTTGGCCTATAGCACATCTTTCATAAACTATACAGTCCTGATATGAAGTTCCTACATAGCATGAACTTCACCAGATCTCTGAATGAATTGTTCCAATTTAATTACCTCTGTCATTAAAAACCTGTGTTTCATTTTGTGCCTGTTTTTTAGTTTCAACTTTCAGTCTTTGAATCTAGTCTTCTCTGAATGATGTTTTTTTTCTGACAGGTTAAGGAATTATCTCCAGTCAGAAATCTGTTCCCCAGGTGGGTATTTAATTGCTCAGGTGCCTTGATATTTGGATAAACTCAATAGTTTAAAATTCCTTACTCCCAGTTAAGGGCATACAGGTCAGAATGTATGAATGCTTGCATATGCTGACTATGCAAACGGGTAATTTCCAGATTACTCTGGGGTTTGGTTGTGATTGTTGCTTTTTTTGTTTTGTTTTGTTTTTGTTGTTGTTGTTGTTGTTGTTGTT
>VXBL01001278.1:622362-684248 GCA_013400195.1 Aramus guarauna
GGGGGGGTGGGGGGGGGGGGGGGGGGGGCGGGGGGACGGGACGAACGACACGGGAGTGGAGAAGAATCTTTATAATCTACTGGCAGCTTTTTGAAACTACTGATTCCCCAAATGAACATAATGAACATAATGGGACTCATCAATTATTTTTATAATTGTAATATATTTTAGCTATTTCTGTCATGCTTGTCTGTGGTTCTCAAATCCTTTCCAGAGTTGTTACTTACCAGAATATACTCTTCCATCTCATGTCCACAAAGCTATGCTCTTCACAGCAGATACATTGTATTCCATTCTGGGCTTATAAAACATGTAAACTTACCTCAATGCACAGTCCAGACTGGTTAATACAATTGATTTATCCCCTGCATTGCTAATTATTCCTTCAGTATATATAATCACAGAATTTTACCTTTTTTTTTTTTTTTTTTTCTGGTTAGACAATAAATCCCTGAGTAAAGTCACCAGGAAATTTCTGACGAGAGTAGTAAAAAAGCAAACAAACAAACAAACAAAAAAAACAAACAAAACAAAATAAAACAAAAAAACCACAAACCCAACCAACCAAAAAAAAACCCTAAACCCCAAGTAAAATGCTAATTTTTCAAAATGTTATTGAATTTACCCTTTCTCCAGCAGTAGCTCCACAAGTACTTTGACTTCTCTGTAAATTTTACAGAATCCAGAACCAATAAATCCCACAAATGAACTTATTTCACCTAGTTTTACTTGCTCTGCAACAAGAACAGCAACACAGACACAAAAGCATATTCTAAGAAGGTCTCTTAAAAAAATTATAGAAGGCTTATAATGCATTGTGAAAATACATTTCATATACACACTTAAGCGAAATGATTAATTCACTACTAAGCCCCATTCAGCTATACTGTCAACTGCTGGAAAGCTCCAAGACATATACGGGGATCCCTTCAGATATTGTTAATTTTGGGTTGGGATCATAACTTTACCATAATTGTAGTTAGGGTTGCTAATGTAGTAAAGCTATAACAACAATACACATAAATATCAATCAACTTCTGTGGAATTATAAGCCTCTTCTAACCAAAGCAAAATGATGTTCCTAAAGAAACATTAATTTTTTCCGACAGTACTGAGTATTTTTCTCTTGAAGGCAAGACCATTTTATTAAGAATATACAAACCTTTAATTCTAAAGATTTCCAAATTCTTTCCTTGCTTCACACCACCACTGTTAATGTCCACAATGACAAAGCATTAAAGCTATTCTAATCCCATGGGCAAGTCAGAGCTTTAAATTGGCATATACTTGCATAATTCATCTGAAGTTAACTTAAACCTGTGACAGAAAAGACCTATTCCAACACTTACAAGATATTTATAAACACTGTTTATAAATATTTGCTTATCGATATCATTCTGTTTGATTCCATCCCATCTTTCTGTCATTGGTAAAAGAATTATTTCACAATTCTGCTGGATATCCTTGCAACTCTTTATTTGTTTTCTTACTTATTCCACTGTTCAAAGCTACCACTACTACAATGTTTATTAGGCAAGTACTAATAAAACTCGTTGAAGAGCTAAATAAATAGCTGGGAATACATTATGTCATTCCAGTCTCTTGAATTCAGACCCTAAAGGCATGAAACTAGGCAATGCTCTGGTGAAGCTATGCTAAGGTACACTAGCTGTATCCTAATTTGTTGGGTTTGCATGGCAAGATTTTGGTAGCGGGGGGGGCTACAGGGGTGGCTTCTGCAAGAAGCTGCTAGAAGCTTCCCCTGTGTCTGGCAGAGCCAATGCCAGCTTGCTCCAAGATGGACCCGCTGCTGGCCAAGGCTGAGCCCATCAGCGCCTCTGTGATAACATATTTAACAAGGGAGAAAAAAAGTTAGGGAGAGCTTCTGCAGCCGGAGAGAGGAGTGAGCAGATGTAAGAAACTCTGCAGACACCAAGGTCAGTGCAGAAGGAGGGGGAGGAGGTGCTCCAGGTGTCGGAGCAGAGATCCCCCTGCAGCCCATGGTGAAGACCATGGTGAGGCAGGCTGTCCCCCTGCAGCCCATGGAGGAAGGATGAGGGGGTGTAGAGATTCCACCTGCAGCCTGTGGAGAATCCCACANTTACTTTGTTTTGCTTAGTAATGTATTAGATGAATTTTTCTCTAAGTTCGGTCTGTTTTGTTCATGATGATAATTAGTGAGTGATCTCTCCCTGTCCTTATCTCAACCCACAAGCCTTTCGTTATACCTTTTCTCCCCTGTCTAGTTAAGGAGGGGGAGTGATAAAGCAGCTCTGGTGGGCACCTGGCCTCCTGCCAGGATCAACCTGCCACACCTAAATTTCATGGAACAATCATATGTCCCCAGAAATGGAAGAAACAAAACTAACAAATTAGACACAGATCAAAATGAATCGCTGGTATAGTTTTGCTATTCAGTGACGTAAAGCAGCTGTTAAACCAGCTCAAATAGTCAGCTAGCCCAGGTGTAGTATGCTTTTTCTAGAGCCAAAATGCCTTTGCTTCTTTGCCTCTCACAAAATAAGAAAATAAGAATAAATAAGAAATTGTTATCTACGTCCACAAGTTTCAGAGTATCAGATATATTTTGGACGGCACCTTTTCTAAAACACCTTGGAAGACTTAAAAAAAAAAAAAAAAGCAATTGCTTTTCACAGAACAAAAGCCTTTAGTTTCCTCCTAATTCTGTTCCTCTGAATTTAAGGAGAGTTTATCATTGTCACTAACGGGAGAAGAGACAAGACATGTCTTAACAGGTCTGAAAACTCTACCTGTAATCTCCATCGAGGATCTAAATGACATTCCTGCAACTGGTACAGGGAGAAACAACTCATGCTGAACTAAAAGTGATGATACCAATAAAGAGGAATCAGTTTCAGAATCATGTAATCAGTAGAGAAAACCCTCCTAAGCATCAGGGGAACCATCAAGACACTATAAACAGTTGGGAAAGATATAAAACTTATGAAAAGAGATAGTCAAGAAAATAAAAATTGTCAGGAAAAAAAAAGAAAACAACACATAAAAGAACGAAGCTTGACACATTTGTGAAATGATGCAATGCACAAATTAAAGGAAAAGTTTGATATGATGGAGACCTAAAGAAAGTACATTAAGCTTACATTTCATAAGTCTTGAATGAAAAAGCTAACAAACACACTGAAGTAAGGTAGAAAATAATGTTTCATGCAGCAATCAAAATTCATTAGTTCAGAGGAAGACAATGATTATATTTTGATCTCTTGCTGAGGAAGTGTCTGAAACAAGAAATATGAATTTCTGAACAAGCAATGTAAGATACATCTCACCTAATGTAAGAATCTAATAATTAGTATATCTAGTTTACTTTTATTGTTTAAGCCCCACTTATAGTCAATATACAGAGATAAGCACTGCAAAGAAGTGATTAATTCATCCCATTCATAACTAAGTAACCAAGAGGGTTTTCATTGCTTGTTCTGGGAAGAAGCTCTCCGCTCTGCTCCTGCATAGTGATACAGATGGTCTCAACAACTATGGTAGTATGGAAAATGTAGTTTTACTTGGCTAAGGGTAGGTGAGACGAGTCTAACTCCTTTACAAATGTATTACTTTCAAGAAATTCAGATCAGCTCTCCCAAGTATTCATTTTTAGGATTCAGACAATTAGGCAATTGGAAAGAGGGAATGGAACTTCATGGCCAGAGCTACAATTCAAAAACACGTTTTAACAATCTGGGTGTTAAACAGATACTGCTATTGGTAAGTCATCATGCTCCTAGCTCTATTATTTTTAATTTACAAAGACGCTTTATACATTTCCCAGTTTAAGCTGTCTTAGATTTTGTCTAATTCAGAATGGAATAGAGTTGACTCTGAGGTGAAAATTTCTAAAACAAAAAGTAAGTAGTTATCCCAAATGTAAAATCTTGCAAAAAAAGGAGAAAAAAAAAAAAAAAAGAACATTTTATTTTTATTACATGCTTGCAGGAATTGTGCCAATATCTTCATGCAAATTCATTTCATCTACAAGTAAGCATTTATTTTAATTGTATTTACATGTGTTTTATCTTCTAGGTGATCAAAAATAAAAATATTGTCATTTGTAGTTCTTTATGGCTAATTATACATGCCACTATTTGCCTGGGTGTTTATTCAGTTATAATCAAGGAGTTTTCATTGACATTTAAAGGATAATAAAAAAACCCCTATAGACTACACATATTTAACATAATATTTAACATTAAATATGTGTAATCTATAGCTATTTTTACTCCATCTATTGCATAATTGTCCTCAGCTCATACAAAATGATTTTGTGTAATGCAAAAATGGTGCAAAAGGTCTTCTGCCTTCCTGTACCACAGATCTTCCCATTGCACATATTTTGTTTTCGTTCAACCTAGCATGTAGGTCTAGAATTGTAGAAGGAATTGGCAGCGTGAAGAAATGTGATCAAGGGATTCACTATTCTTAAATGCACTGAGAAATACCACAAAGACGACAATATTGGAAATTAAGCATAAAATTTATTACTATGTATTTCTTACATATCCTGTAGATTTTAGCACAATCCTAGCACTCCTCCAGAAAGAGCTCACTTCAAAATGTATGACATACAGAATATAAAATCTGGTCATATGAAAAATGTTTTTTACTGGGGTTTCTCTTAGAAGACCTCGTATAACTTCCTTTCAAGCCTACACCGATAAAAAACTGTTTATCACAGCTTCATGAGTTGAGTATGTGTATTTATGTACATACAAACATATGCACAGTCACAAACATCATAAAAATCTTTATTAGCCCCCAAATCTTTACATAAATGTTCAACTAATGTATAAGACAGTTTTATTTTGTCCATGTGGCTATGACTAATCCTAACTCATGCCAATGACAAATGTTTCCATAACAACTAACACACTCTGAAATGATAGAGAACTTATTAAAAAAAGACAAAAGTTTACCCAATCCAGAAACTTGACAAAATAAACAACAATTTGATCATATGAAACATTCATTTGCTTTATATAATTAATTGAATCCTGATGTGGCAGCTGTTGTACACCTAGCAGAAACAGCATACAACAAGCTTCATTGTCAGTGATATTTAAGTAGTCAGGGTGGGTTTTTTTCATTATTGTCTGGATAGCAGTTGGTTTTTCTCACAATACAGCATATTCTGCACTAAAATAGGCCAGATGTTGAAATTCAAACAGTGAAGCACACTGATCAGTCTTTTTCAAGTCTTTTAGACCTACAAGATAGTGTTTAACACAAAAGGAAACAAACAAAAGAAAACAAATAAATCTAACGTGATTTAAGGTGGAGTTTGGAGGATGAAATAACAGTCATGATAACACTTCTGCATACAGAATTTTCCTATGCTTACAGCAGCAGACTTTTCAAGCTGTCAGCCTAAGTCAAACAGATGCTGTACCAGAGCTTGCTCGTGGTGCAGGCGTCCAGGATCCCAGTGCCTTGCTTCTCCAGATGAGACTCGTGCATAGAGTGCAATGCATTGTCTTTTCATATCGCTGCCTTTGCTTCCTTCTCTCTCAAGTGGGAGTGGGAAGAGGCCAGTGCACACCTAGATCGGCTCCAATATGGACCACTGCACTCACCTAGATCCAGAAACATAGCCTACGCTACTAGTTTAGGTATAGCCATAAGGACCCTTCTATCTGCCGTCAGGTTTCCAACCAGCGCAAGACCTCACTCACTTGGGAATTCAGAGACCTCTGACAAGTTGCATGCATTGGTAAAGAAAGTAGATCACTGGTGAGCCACCAAGAACTTCTTATGTGTATTTAGCTGAGATGCTTCTGAAGAGTCTGTGTTGTCCTTTCAGCTGGAGGAAAAAGTGGCTATAGTACCAAGTCTTCATTTTGGAAAGGGAGGCACTATGGGCATTGTATATATTTTATACACAGGTTGTCCTGGCTCTGGCTGGGATAGAGTTAATTTCACCAGGAGCCAGGCCAGGTGAGCCAGGCTGGCCAGGGGCTATTCCATCCCATGTGACACCATGCTCACCATAACAGGGGGCTAGTCGGGGAGGGGCAGGTTCGGCGGGTTCGGCGCGGCTCCGGGACGGGCTCAGGGTCTGGTGGGTCTGGTCGTTCATTCGGATTGGTAAACTGTTTTTCTGTTATCACCCGTTCTGTATCTCTGTTATCAGCACTGTTGTTGTTTGTTTCCCTCTCCCTTGCTGTCCCAGCAAATTGTCCTTACTGCAACCCACGAGGCTTTTGCCTTTGTTTGTCCATTCTCCTCCCCACCCCTCCGGGGAGGGGTGAGCGAGCAGCTGCGTGGTGCTCAGCTGAGCCTAAACCACGTCAGAGGTATATAATATTACTGGAAAAATAAAAGTTGCCTGACATTTCCTCCACTGATCCTTTCTTTGTGTTTCTCTGACTCCTATCCAAATATCAAGAGTTGGTGTCTGTTCAAAGAAAATTTTGTGGACATAGGAAGGAGAAGTTGAAAAAGCTCAGACTGAATGAAATTACAATTATTGAACAAAACACTTTCATCATCATATATTTCACTACCACTTTTTGCAAACAGATGTAGCACAGGAGTAGCTGAGGCTCGGAATCTGAAATCTGGCAGTGATGTGCTGCTTGGAGGGGTGCTTTTCAACATGCCAGTGCGGAAGCTTTGATTTAGACAGAAATAACTTTTTAAATAAAAACTGGCATATGCAAAATAGATTTAAAAATAGATTTTAAAACAGAATTAATTATAATAACTATTTCTCTTGGATATCAAAGGAAGATTTGGCCCAATAAATGTCAGATACAGCAGGAGCTTATACATAAGAAGTGTCAGACTAACTGTTATATAAAACCATATACAGAAAGCATCTTTCTTAAATCTCCCACACTCTATTTCATATTTTTTCTTGTATCCTCATATATAAATAGCAGAAGATAATATTGATTAATATTTTAAGATCTTAACATATTAGAAGAATAAGCTGTGGTAAAAATTAAATTTTCTCACGCTAAGGATGTTTACATGAATAAATGTAATTTGTTCATGTAAATAATGAATAATATGAATATGAAAATGAAAATACCTAATGAAAATACCTACAGCAAATCTTCATTCAAATAATATAGTAATTCTCCCAGTCTCTATTAGCAGAAAGTATTTCTGAAGCATGAGTACTGACTCCAGTTTGGATGTTACCAAATCCTTTCTTCTCAAGATCTACAGCAATCTTGCCATTGCACAATGAGCAATTCATATATTGCCTCAGAATTTTGAGAGGAAATAAGAATGTAATTCCAACAACAAAATGTAACATCATTTAATCACAGAATGGTTGAGATTGGAAAGGGCCTCTGGAAATAATCTTGTCCGCCCCACTTGCTGAAGCACAATCATTTAGAGCAGGATGCCCAGGACTGTGTCCAGTCACGTCTTGAATATCTCCAAGGATGAAGACTACAACCCGTTCAGGCAACATGTGCCACTGCTAAGTCACCCTCATAGAAAAAAAAAAAAAAAGCTTAAAATAGTATATACACTTCTGTTTCGAAAGGAGGGGAGGTTCATTTATAATCATAGAATCATTTTGGTTGGAAAAGACCTTTAAGTTCATCAAGTCCAACCATTAACCTAGCACTGCCAAGTCCAACCACTAAACCATGTCCCCAAGCACCACATCTACACATCTTTTAAATACCCTCAGGGATGGTGATTCAAACACTTCCCTGGGCAGCCTGTTCCGACGCTTGACAACCCTTTTGTTGAAGAAATTTTTCCTAATATCCAATCTAAACCTCCCCTGGCACAACTTGAGGCCATTTCCTCTTGTCCTGTCACTTGTTACTTGGGAGAAGAGACCAACACCCACGTCACCACAACCTCCTTTCAGGTAGTTGTAGAGAGCAATAAGGTCTCCCCTCAGACTCCTTTTCTCCAGGATAAACAACCTCAGTTCCCTCAGACACTCCTCATAAGACTTGTATTCTAGATCCTTCACCAGTTTCATTGCTCTTCTCTGGACATGCTCCAGCACCTCACTGTCTTTCATGCAGTGAGGGGTCCAAAACTGAACACAGTGCTCGAGATGTGGCCTCACCAGTACCAAGTACAGGGGGGATGATCACTGCCCTTGTCCCGCTGGCCACACTGTTTCTGGTACAAGCCAGGATGCTGTTGGTCTTCTTGGCCACAGGGCACACTGCTGGCTCTTATTCATCTGGCTGTCAACCAGCACCCCCAGGTCCTTTTCCACCAGGCAGCTTTCCAGCCACTCTTCCCCAAACCTGTAGCATTGCATGGGGTTATTGTGACCCAGGTGCAGGACCCAGCACTAACCCTTGTTAAATCCCATACAGTTGGCCTTGCCCCATTGATCCAGCCTGTCTAAATCTCTCTGTGGAGCCTTTCTATACTCCAGCAGATCAACACTCCCACCCACTTGGTGTTGTCTGCAAAGTTACTGAGGGTGCACTCAATCCCCTCATCTAGATCGATGGTAAAGATATTAAAGAGAACTGGCCCCAGTACTGAGCCCTGGGGAACGCTGCTTGTGACTGGCCGCCAACTGGATTTAACTCCATTCACCACAATCCTTTGGGCTTGGCCATCCAGCCATTTTTTTACCCAGCAAAGCATATGCCTGTCCAAGGCATGAGCAGCCAGTTTCTCCAGGAGAATGCTGTGGGAAAGTGTGTCAAAGGCTTTATATTGAACTGTTTCTCCTCTGGGAAGGTTGAAGGATTGGTTGCTTTTGGAAAGAGATCAAGGGCAATCTCTAGTTACACAGAATGACTCAGCTGATGACACTTTAAAATGGTAGTTTAAGAATTGTTTACTGAATTTATTTGGGATTTATTTTAGTGGTATAATGAACTCACTTGGTTTTAATACACATGTAATGAATAAGTGATTTCCATTATGTTTCAGCCTGGATTTAAAGCATCATTATTTTACCTCCACCAATAATGATATAATACTAAATTGAATTAATGTACTCAGCATATCATTGGTATTAGAACCCAGAGGATACCTCTCCAAGAAAGCTATAAGGAACCCCAAATTTCCTGCCTTGTTCTGTCTGTATTTTGCTTTTCTTACAGGCATTCTCAGACAATGGCTCATATTTGCTTAAACACAGTTCTTGTTGTGCCATATAGTAATACACGGCCTAAAGCTGTAAATGAATGTTGTGCTTAGCCTTTCCAGGGATGGTGACCATTGAAACACCTACATTACATGAGATGTTCTTTCATCCCCCATGCTTCATATTAAAGAAATGCAAAACAGACATACCCTACTGGTTGTTTTAATTTTGTTTCAAACAATGATATGCTTTTCCAGCCTTCATCATAATGTGTACAATGCAGTCTTCATAACAGGACAGCATGTTATAAATTTTCTAATGAAATGTGTATAAGAAACATCTCATTATTCACAGCATCACATCAACCGAAAGCCCATGGTGAAATTCCTGTGCATTTCAGTGGGATTGGGTCCACATCCTTAGTGAATTACTAGATGGTGGACTCTAACAGATTTAGTTTGTATGTAACCTAATTAGTTACATGTCCATGTTTTGTAACACAAAATACATGTTCAGCATAATACCTGGCAGGTATTGAGTCAACTTCCACTATTAAAAAGTCTTGAGAGTGTAATTTGTGATCTAGTTGGTACTGAAATTATACTTTCAAATGTAGTTGTCATTTCCGTATGCAGATATACACAGGAAGCTCTTAGCATGGAATAAAAAAAAATCTTGCTCTGTGCTATATGTATGAGACCATAAATGTTAGTTTTGAGATAAGTCATTTTCAATTATTAACATATCAGCTTTCTAGTACCTATATGATAGTCTCTTCCAGGTCAATTTCGTTCCTATGGACTTACGAGCGCTTGTCAAACACGGACTGCAGTGTATTTAATTCGAGCTGACACCAAGTATTATTATGGATGCTAGTCATGCTTCTTAGACTTGTAACTAAGGATCAACATAGCACGGAGCCCCGATATGCTAGGTCCTTTGCTTGGAGAAATACATGGATTTTTCTCTGAAAGGGCTGTGAGTGAAAATAATTCAAACACAGAAAGGCAGAAGAAAAAGTCAGAGAGAATAACTTATCTGATGGCTGGCAACAATGTTTTACTTCACATTTTTAATAGGGTGAAGGGTACTTAGAACTAGTTGAAGCTACACTGAAAGAGGAGGAAAAAAGGAAATGAGGGGAAGTTAGAGCAATGAAAAGGGTAAAAGGGCAAATGTGGAAAAGAAATTCTGAATGACATTGAAGATTAGAGCAAACAGCCAAATCAGAGTAGATGAAAGTCTTGTCAAAACTATGCGGGGCTTTGAATGAAAAAAAGTCCAAGCTTTGTTTGCTTCTACAGCTGATATTAATAACGCTTCTTACTGATCTTCTCAGCTGCCCATCAAGATCAGTGATAATACACTATTTTGCTATCTTAAGGCCTGGACAATTTTCAAGCTTCATGTATATTTATCAGTGTTTCTCCAAACAATGATTAGATGTCTCTGCTTTCATTTAGTTTAAAGGTGTCATGAATTGCAATATAGTAGCATACTGAAAAATTAAATGAAGATGCCTATAGCTACATTGTACTACATGGCACATTTTCATTAACAGTAATGGCCGTTCACAGATGGATAATCAGAAATTTACCAGGTAAGCATTACATGACAAGTTGCCTTAATTACCTCCCCTCCCCAGGCTCCCCCACCCCAACACATGACAGAATATATTTGTTCTTTGTGGTAATAAAATATGTGATTAATTTTGCAACAGACTAAGTTTTCAATTGTGAAAAAGTTACCACAGACTTGTTTGTCACACCCTTGAAGTCTGCATATTGTGTTGGGAACATGCCTTCACTTGAATAAGCTGAATGTTTATTAAAACAATTAACTCGTGCTTTTATTATTGTTATTATTATTTGTATTACTTTTTTGTTCTTAAAATACAAGAAACTAGATATTATCTGGACAAACAGCCATGTCTGAAATACTTCTAGCTGAAACACAAACACATCTTTGCCAGAAGGAAAAAAAAAATATTATGTGGAAAACGTATATCTTCTGAGAACAGCTGGTCAGCAGAGGATAACTACTGGCTGTTTTTCCCAGGCAGCAGACTTAGGACGTGATTCAGTTCACACTTACACAGACAAGATCCTTTAGATCCCATGGTAGAGGTTGATACTGGAGTGCAGAAGGTCCTGGATTCCGGTATTAGGATTTTGAAGGAATGTTCTGTATTCACTGCAGGACAAACAACCCTTCCTCTAAAATCAACTTCGTAGCTGAGAAAGATCAAAAGCATGCTCCCTCTCCCTCAAAATGTGTTTTCTTGCTCTTGTGGGATGTTTTAAAAGAGTGTTTCCTTTAAATTGCTTCACTATTTATTTACACATTCACTGGTAATACTAAAAGTTTATCCCTTTCTTATCACAGTGTGTAATTGTTTCAAGCCTCCCAAGCCCTTCAGATTCAATCAGTGGTTTCAAATAGTCTGTAAATATTTTCCAGCTTCTTCAGAAAATAATCTTATGCTCTGTCAGAAGTTTTAGAAGAGGGCTATTAAAGAATCTATACAGAGGCAAGAGAGAGCAGTCATTTCCTCAGAATGAAATTGGTTCTGAAAGTTTTCAATCAAAGTATTTATATAAGCTGTGTTATGCTGGGAATTTTTTCAAATTCCTGTAAATTGCTATATACCATAGGGTAGCAAATTTCTAAAATAACGGTTCAGCAGCACCTTCTGTGTAGCTGCCAGAAAAACACTCGAACCTCTGCGGCTCTGTGTTCCCAAGGACACTGATGGCAGGGAACAGCATGAATGGGAGCTTTGCTGCAGGAGGCTGATGGGGCGCCGCTGGGGATACGGGAGGGAAAAATATTACCTGTGTATTATTTCTTTGTATAGGCCATTGAAATAAATTAAACACTAATAAATATGCAGAGTGAACAGCCACCAAATAAGTAAGTATGTTGAACCAAAATATTTCTTCAATGTGACTTCATATGGCTGCTGTTTTCTTAGGAGTGTACTGCAGCCTTGCAGAATGTATTTTGATTTGATTCATGAGAAACCGAATCAGGCAATGGGTCTATTTTGTAACATCAGGCTGTGTTTCTACTGCATTTTGTCTTTTTACATACAGAAAAAGATAGTAATAGGTTGATTTCCCAAAAATGTATTCCAGACTTCTGTGTATCATTTAGTGACTTAGCTTATTTCAGTACACAATATATAGAACAAGTTTAGCCTTTGTAGTCATTTTGAGTTCCTTATTTTTCACTACTACCCAAAAAGGTGTCCTATTTTCAATATGGTCAATGTCTGTTCTCATTAGGTCTTAAATGAGAGCTAGAGAAAATGTTTGAAAAGACACACTCAAAAAGTTATGAGGAAAATTAATATTTGAGCTAGAACATATTAAAAATAATAATAAAAAAAAACAGTAATTCAACTGAAAATTAGGTCTCCATCATAAGAAATTTTGACACTTCAGAAGGGTTTTTCTTTTACAGATAAAAATGAAAATAAAAAGAATAGAAAACAAGAAAGGAAAAAAAAAATGTGAATTCATTGCTAATCTTTCATTTCTTTAGCTGTGAATGTTACATGAGGTTATTGTAAAATTTTGTATTATAACTAGCCAGAATTTAAAAGTTTCATTTTGACCTGACATTTTCATTGAAATAAGTAGTCTGAAAAACGTAACCTAGCTGGGCTATTTTGAAAATTTAAATAATTATTTGATTTTTTATTTGTTTTAATTTCTAGATCAGCTTGTCAATAACAAACTTTTTTTTTTTTCTTTTGGCTAATATGTTATCAAAAACTTATAACTGAACTTATCAAAACTTTCAACTCCGATGATAAGCACCAGAGTTCCCAATGACACAGAGTCAAGATGAATATGCCAAACACAACTAAAAGTAAACACCTTTTCTCACTGTTTAAAGTGAGAAATATGACATCAAAATTTTCTTGGTATAAGAACAGAATAAGAACAGGACAAACCTTACTTTCTGTCAAGAATTAACACCATGTATTAACACCAGTCCAGTACTCATTGGTTTTATTTCTTCAACTGCAGCCCCGTTCTGTGTAACGTGCACTTCACCTAGTCTGACAATCAAACCTCTCTCCAAGGCATAGCAGGGAATTAACTTTCTAACTGAGCAAGGGCGCACATTCTGAGCTGTAAGGAAACCAATATAAGAGCTACTTAGGGGATATGTCATGAAATCCTCCTCAAAAAAAAAGTAGGTAATGTTCCTGTGGCCTGCTGTCAGAGGAAGACCATCAGCAGGATCTTGTCAAATAAAGCAGCAATAGTAATGGAATATGTAGCAAGATGTACAGATTCACACAAAAAGATTTAGCCAATGTTCCTATCATCCACTATCCAAACTCTTACAACTAGAATTTCATCTATATGTCTGTGCTCATAGATTTAATTATTTTCTAGAATGAACTTTGTATTTTGAAACTCCTGGACTACACAAAATTTTTCTTTTGGTATTTTAATGCACAGGGCACACATCTCTCAATGCATAAAAGGGGACTATTACATAACAGTTACTTTCATCTTTCTCTTCTCTCCAGAGAAAATCAGCTAAATCTAACCTTGAAGAGGCAGGCAAACTTGAATATAATCTGTGGCGTAATGCTGCATATCCACCATCTCTAAATAATTTGTCCCTCATATTTTTCTAGAAAGTGTGGTCACAATGCTCAAGGCAATTCAGTCTGGCATCAATATACCTGCTGCCATTTTGTACAAGTTTAACTTCAGACTTGTCTATTCGGACCATAGTCTGCAAGGCTGTATTGGGTGGCTTTTGTGAGAAGTTGCTAGAAGCTTCCCTCATGTCTGATAGAGCCAATGACGGCTGGCTACAAGACAGACCTGCCACTGGCCAAGGCTAAGCCCATCAGTGACAGTGCTAGCACCTCTGGGATAACATGGTTAAGAAGGGGGGCGGGGGGGAAAGGCAAAACAGCAGCTGGAGAGAGGACTGAGAAGATGTGAGAGGAACTACTCTGCAGGCACCAAGGTCAGTGAAGAAGGAGGGGGAGGAGATGCTCCAGGCACCGGAGCAGAGATTCTCTTGCAGCCCATGGAGAAGACAATGGTGAGGCAGGCAGTGTCCCTGCAGCCCATGGAGGATGATAGTGGAGAAAAGATTCCACCTGCAGCGTGTGGAGGACCCCACGCCGGACAAGGTAAATGCCCAAAGGAGGCTGTGACACCATGGGAAGCCTGCACTGGAGCAGGCTTCTGGTAGGAGCTGTGGACAGAGGAGCCCATGCCAGAGTAGGTTTGCTGGCAGAACTTGTGACCGTGTGGGAGACCCACACTAGAGCAGTCTGGTTGTGAAGGACTGCACCCCATGGAAGGGACCCATGCTGGACCAGTTCTTGAAGAACTGCAGCCTGTGGGAAGGACTCACATTGGAGAAGTTTGTGAAGGACTGTTTCTCATGGAAGGGATCCCACACTGGAGCAGGGAAGAGTGTGAAGAGCCCTCCCCCTGAGGAGGATGGAGTGGCAGAGACAACATGTGATGAACTGACCGCAACCCCCATTTGCCATTCCCCTGTGCCGCTGGAGGGGAGGAGGTAGGGAATTCTAGGGAAGAGTGGGGAGAAGGTGTTTTTAAGTCTTGGTTTTATTTCTCATTACATGACTCTGATTTGACTGGTAATAAATTAAATTAATTTTCCCGAGTTGAGTCTGTTTTCCCATGACAGTAATTGGTAAAATATCTCTCCCTGTCCTTATCTTGACCCATGAGCCTTTTGTTATATTTTCTCTCCCCTGTCCATCTGAGGAGGGGGAGCAATGTAGTAGCTTTGGTGGGCAGCTGGTGTCAACCCACCACACAGGCTCATGCAGTTCAGACTTTCATGAAAAACTACCAGCTTATTCTCAAAAAAACCTGCCAGATTTCATGATTTGGTTGGGTCGGTCACTGGTAGTGTGAATATGGAAGAACATTCTTATGGAACAATGGAATGGAAAACTTGCGTGACTCAAGCAGGGATATCACACATTCAGGAGTCTGTAGACTCCTTTCATAATACATGGGGCACCTCAATATAGAAGAGAGTGTTACTGAAAAGGAGAAAGACATGGGCTGTGTGTTTTCCTCTGAGAAGTATATTTGATATTTTTTTCTAAGGTCCAAATTACATAACTTCAGCCTTTGCCCAGTGTGCATTCAGCAGTTAGACACATGACTTTAGACCTCAGTGGGAATATTATCTAGAGCAAGACCCACACACCTACCGACACTTGAGACTCAATGTCCCACATATCAAAGCAGCAAATGCACTAGGTCAGAGTAACTGTGAGTTAAGCAGATAGCGAGGAAAATCACATCAGTACCCTGGCCTCGTGGCAGAGCTTGCCATCCTCATTCCTCATGTGTATCCTTGAATGCAAAAGGAACAAGGCTGTACACCAGAGACTTCAGCTGAGAAACAGCTTAGGAAGCTTTTTATTTCTCAGCTGTTAGTAACTACCTCTAAAGTGACACTCAGTCAGTAACAGGCTGTGTTAATGGTACTGCTCTGACCAGCTCTAGTGCAAACCAACCACAGAGCCTCTGGGAGGAATGTTTACACCATCTGCCATCAGCTTCAGCCCAAAGGAAACTGCCACTGTGAGTTTGTGACCCCTCTGTGGAGGCCAGTATCTACGTGAGCTTTCTCTGACTTTCTCCACCAATGGTTTGTTCCACAAAGGCAAGGAGAGAGTGCACAGCACTGCACAAACCCTACCACCATGTGCTGGACACCTCTGAGGACCAGCAGTGTTGATGCCTGCTGAATCCCAGTGGGGACAGGTGCCTGGTCATGGGGATGCTTCACCTCTGAAGCAGTCTGGGCTGAAACAAGAAACGGGTAATTTATGCTGGTACGGAGAGAAGGAAAGGTACTCATGCAATTAGAAAATATCTCATTTACCTAGCACCAGCTAGGAGCTGAGAGGCAGTAAGATCTTTCTCAGCTCTAAGTGACCATTTCAAAGCAAAGTTAAGCTTGTTGTCTCAAACTACCTCCTGTGACGGTTTGAACTAATGTTTAATTTTGCCATGAAATGGACTGTAAGTGCTCACAGAGTCAGGAAACAGCTCAGAGGCAGTTAAAAAACCTGCTCAAGCCGTTCATCCTCTGTGCTTCTCAGCAGCCGGTCACTGTCTGCTGGTTCAGAGGTGGTGTGCAAGTGTTACTCATATAAATGAACTTAATATGGGTAAACATGTCAAGTCTATGACAAGTTTGCGATTAAGCTTATTATATAAGCACTGGACATCAAGCCAAAGTTTCACTGGAAAATTCCAGTTCACTCAACCAGTAATATTCTGTCTGAAATAATTTACATTCAGGAAACTTGCACAAAAATCCAGGTGAACAAGATCTGCTGCAGAGCACAGCCTAGTAAGGTCTAGAGAAATTAATATTTCACAAAAGTTTTTAACAGTATAGAAAAAGTCAGCATATCTAGCTCCCCAGATTTTTTTAAACTGTTATATCTGTCCTATTTAGGGGGAAAAAAAAATCCAAAAAGGAAATAAATAAATTCCAGAAGAAAACTCAAAATATATTACCACCAAACTGTCTGAGAAACAAACAACATCTTTGTATATGTGCTCTGTAGGGCAGTAAATGAAACCCTTTAACATAAATGACATAACCGTCTGGGGTGGGTTGACCTTGACTGGCTGCCAGATGGTCACCAACGTGCTCTCTTTCTCCTCCATCTCAACAGGATAGTGGAAAAATTAAGATGGAAAAACTCATGGATACAGATAAAGACAAGAAGATCATTTACCAACAACTGCTGTCATAGGCAAAACAGACTTGACTTGAGGAAAAATTAATTTAATTTCTTGCCAATTAAAAACAGAGTTTAATGATGAAAAACAAAATCTAAAACAACGTTTCTTCAATCGCCTCTCCTCCTTTCCAGGCTCAACTACATTCCTTCATTTCCAACTCTGTTAACTCTTTCTGGAGGCAGGATGGGGAATGGGGTCAGGATGTAACAGTTCCTCTCTGCTGCTCCTTCCTCCTCACACTTTTCCTGTCCTCTAGCATGGGTTGCAATCCTTCAGGATGAACCTGCTCCAGTGTGGGCTCTCCATGGGCCTCAGTCCCTTCAGGAAATATTCACCTGCCTAGCACAAGGTCCGCCACAGGCTGCAGTGTAGGTATCTGCTCCACCATGATATCCCCACAGGCTGCAGGGGAATCTCTGCTCTGGTGCCTAGACCACCTCTTCCCCCTGCTTCTTCCTCAGGCTTTGGTGTTCCAAGGAGTTTCTCACTTTTTTTTTTTCCTTACTCCTCATTGCTTATGCAGCACTTTGTGCTTTCTTAAACATGTTTTCCCAGAGGCACCACCTGCTAGGCTGAGGGGCTCAGCTGTGCCCTGTGGTGAGTCCCAGAGGGTACCATCTGTGTCTGGCATGGAGCAGCCCTGGCATCTCCTCACAGAGGCCACCTCGCAGTCCCCACTGCCAGGGCCTGGGCACTGACACGCAACAAACCATCATGGCATATTTATGGTTTCACCCCCATTCTTCACACATTCCTAAACTGTAATGAGATTCAAGTATGCCATCCAAAATGAATGGTTTAAGGAGAAGTACTGGGTACCTCCACCCCACAAAATACCCAACTATTTGTTAGATTAAGGTACCTTCATGGCCTTACAGAGTTAATTTTTAGTTCTGAGGCAGAGGAAGGGACTGAGTCTGAGACTACCCCATGTTTGATGTGTTCTGCCAATAAAGTATCATATTAAGAACATGCACAGGTCACCTTCTCCAGTGGCCTGGACAAAGGATCTTCTTTGTGAGTTTGTATAGCATAGTCTGAGCAATTCTGCTGAAATTCAAGGTGTTCTAAGGTTTAAATATTTTTAAGGCAGAAATCAGACATCCATTGCTTAGTCAATAACCAAAAAAAGTTGTCCAAATAAATGTAAGAAGAAAACAAAGTTTTCAGTCATTCTTGACTTAATTAAGCATTATGTATAGTTGATGAATTGTATAAATAAATATTTGCATCTAGGCATTGATGAAGTACACAAAAATAGTTGTAGTGCCTGTGAAAGATGACGGTGACCTTAATAGCAGTTCATTTAATCTCAGCACCTCTGTTTTTTCATGTCAAGAAAAGCAGAACCCTTCCTCTGCAGAATTCCATCAGTGGTTAAGACCTCTGATCTCATTTGTTCTATAAATATTATCTTATGCAGTAAGACAATTTGTTTACTTATATGTGATGAACTAAATGTACTTTCAGTAAATCTATGTGTGTTTCATCCATGAACTTTTCTGAATCATTAGAGATTCATTACATTAGGCCCCTCAACTCTCAAATGTTCATTTAAAAAATAAAATTAAATAAAATAAAATTTTAGCCATTGAACTGAAGCTTAAAAATTAAGCTTTAAGGCTGGAATACATCACATTGATGTAAGGGGGAAGGTTGTACTTATACATGCCATTCCCAGGTTGTGATAACCTGGCATACAAATTAACTTGTTTCTAAAGACAATAGGACAAAGGCTCTGATGTTTCCAGGTCATTTACAGCAGTCTAGCAAGAAGAAATAACAACAACAATAACAAAATAATAATAATGTGAGCACCAGCCCTTTCACAGGAAAGAAATGAAAGTGCTTCTATTTGAAAATTATCTAATTTTCAATAAACATTGAACTAATGGTTCTGAAAGCAAATATAGTAGATATACATATGTACTGCATATACAGAATAAGCAAAGAATCAGTGGATGTATAAAGCTGTTGTTTTCCAAATTTCATTGCATTACTTATATTTAGAAGATGAATTTACTTTTTATTTGGATCAATATCAAATTTCAGTATAAAAAAAATTAAAGGGGAAGAATGAGGTTTTAACACTTGCTTGTTATGATGCTTGGAAGCACCATTAATCAGACTTAAAAAGCCCTTAACAAAAAGCAGCAATGCACTACATCAATATTCACAGCAGGTTTTGAAATCTTAGAAGATTGAGAATGCAAAATTCTTATGTTGGTCATTCTTCAGTTTTGTGACCACCAGCTGAAATTGATGTTGCCATTTGTTTGATTTCTCTGGCAACCACAATCTGATCTATTATTACAAGTATATTCCTAGTCTGTACTACCTCCAGTAACATTACACTAAAATTCTGTTACAAACCAATGGAATTTTAATGTTGATCTACCAGTTAATGATATAGCTGAAAGTACAAGATGATGAAATTAAATATGTGACTTTTTAAATTTAATAGGGAGACCAATTCACCACTGAAATAAACTTGTTAATGGGTAAGATAAGTGACTTATCACTTTAGAGGAAGACTAAAATCTTTTCAGAATATGTTTGGTGCAACCACTTGTTCTTGGCCTTGATGCTGGAATACTAGAAGAAAATGTTAAGACTGTTTTACATAGGAAGTGAAGCCAAACACACTCAAAAGTCTTAAGCAGCTCTCAAACACTTGTAGTTGCAGTTTACATGGTTAATATTTGCCCACAAATATTCTATCAGAAAGGTACATCACAGCATTTGCCTTAGAATTTCTGTCATTATTCACAGAACAAACTGTTGTGGCTTTTGCTCCCATAAATGGGTCCACATAGGCAAGCAATTATGCTATATGGTCTCATGGAAAATAGTGATGCTCTAGGTAAACTTATAAACTACAATTTACATAGTGAATATGCAGGATCAGGTCGCTGATGAGTTTTCTGCTATTTTTCTTTACCAATTAATCACACCAAGGTGGATTGAGCAGGTGAGATTCATACTAACCAAAACCAAAAAGAGCTATACGAGGCATTAAATGGACCAGGGTGTTTAAAATTCTCTAAACTGTCTTCTATGGTCCAGTGTCCCCATTCCCTTTAGAATACTGACTCAAGAAACACCAAGTTTCACATACATAACCTGTAACAAGGTTACATACATATTTTTAAGGAAGACGAAATAGTCAAAACGCACAATAAAAATTTGTAATTCTTTGTAACTCAAGACCAAATTCGGCAGAATAGTCATATTTATGTAGTTGCCTGCTGAATCAAGACCATCCAAATTTTTATACCAATCCTTGTATATTCCAATGTGTTGTACATATACTTCCTATATAGTATCTTAATAGTCAAATAAAACCAACAAAAAGGAAGTGTTATTGCAATGAGAACATTTACGTGATACAAGTGTTGCTAGGGGAAATTACTCCATTTTTTTAGATATTTAGATGATAGAGATTCCATGTCTCCTGTTAATATTCCAGTGGTTCCTTTTTTAAAATGCAGGAGTGAGGACCCCCTCCATAGTCATTAATATAACAAAGTGATCTATCAGAGAATCAAAGGTAGAAAATCTGTTGAAAGAAAAATCAGTTCAGAAAAGAACAGAAAAAAAGATGAAATATTGGAACTGTTAAAATGTTCTTCAAACCTTTTGTCTCAAAGCAAGAGAGGCACACTACATTCTAGTTTCCAGCTATTATTGAGATGAAATGGGAAAGAAAAGAACCTGACATTTCAAATGGCTGTCCACATGAAAACTCAAGAAAGCTTAACTGAGTTAGAATGGCATTAGTAGTGCCCTGGTCATGTGCACCCTTACAGAGCAGTTAGAGATACTAAATTGCATAAATAATGATCTAGGTAACAGAAAATTTAGGCAAAGAGATTCCAGTCTGCTTTTCCTGTGAAGCTATAAGCTGAGCAAAAAAGAGTCATATCTATTTTACTGAGGATTCAAGGCAAACAAAAGCACCTCAGTTAAAAACGCAGAGACTAAAAAACTCTTACATATTTAAGATTAAGGTTACCAGCACTCCGTTAAGACTTTGGTTTTTAAATTCATACTCTCAGACATCTACAGTTGTTTTTTAGCTTTAACATCACAGTGTAATTAAACGCAAGTTTCAACCCTAAAGCCCTTCAATATCTACAAAATTGTCCTTCCCTTTCATCTGCCTTGAGAAGCTTAAATCCAGTAGACAACCTCAAACCGCAGTAACTTGACTCCATTCCACACAAAATACCATTGCAGTTGCTTTCTTTCACCATTCACCACTGTCATTGCCCAGCTGATTGCCTAGGTAAACAAAGCTGCCTCATTCCATCCAGTTACTCCTGAGCCCAATAAAGTACATCAAATTACAAGATAGCTCCAGAACAAAAGTCTCCAGACTTGAATAGGAAAAATAAGAAGTTAGAAGAAGCATTTTTTCCCTTGATATGTTTTGTCAATCATTCTCAGTGTTAAAAAAAAGGAAAAAAAAAATAATTCATCGTTACAATTCATCTGGCTTCTGCTTCCAGCTCTTTTGCTTTCCTCACTTGATTAATGCATCTTTTTTATTCAGTTCTGGTATGGGGACATGAAGGTAGAGAAGTTCATATACTTCTGATCCTTTCTAAAATCAAGGACAAAGAAAGTTACAGGAAAAAATTATTCTGCCAATAAACAGAGAAACAATAATTATTTCCTCAGCTGCTAGCTCTCTGTTTGAAATGATCAGAAACTCTGTTTTCTTTCATTTCCCAAACATTGGTACAAAAGCATGAAAGAAGACATGACGCATCACATCACTGATGCTTCTCCAGGGATCACCTCCACTCACACAAAGACAATAGTAAAATTGCCCATAGAGAAAAAGTAGTACAAAAAGCAACAAAGAATGGAATGAAAGAAATCAGAAAAATGCAAAGAGACAAGTATAGATAAATGTATTCTTTTTACAGAGAGAGAGAATACTTTGAAATACTCACTGACAAGAAGGCAAATCACATCCTTTATACTGAGCAAAATTATTACTGGCACCAAAAATATAGTTTATTGCCAGTAAAACAGACAACTGCAGGAAAAGAAAGTCTCAACCTATGTAGAACAGACATGATATTTAAATGAAATCTACAGATTTCTCATTGATCAAGGTCCCACAGAAATCCACATATTCTGCAATGTTTGTAAGAGATTTTTCACTAAATATCTGTCTTGTAAAATTGTATGCACAAATACCTAGACTCCCCTAAGAGCTTGAGACCCATTAGTAGTTACTTAAAAAAGAAGGTAAGGAAAAGCACCTGATAGATAAGATTCAACTTTGTATCACACATGAAAGCATGGGGTTATGATTTCCTGTATAGGACTGGGAAACAAATAATTTTCTGACCAGAAAAGTGGAAATTTAATTAATAACAAGAGCAGGCTATGGCTACACATGCCTTTTAAATAACACAAGTGTTTTGTATGCTATATGTGTTGAGCTGGCTCAATATGCCAGAGAAATATGTATACAGTAAAAACAATTCAGGAGATGGTAAAACTGTCCCCAGAGCAATGAATACAATTCTATTTTACATTTCTTATAAGACCATTTTCATTTAGAAACCTATTATTATCAGACCCTCCAGTATTTAAATTTCATCTTAGCTGCAGAATCATTTCACAGTGGAGAAACTCTCAAACCAAAAGTGCTCAATACTTCAAAACTGTTGACTGGAGGATTTTTTCTTAGTTGCCTTTATCTGTATTATGAATTTCAATCAGCGTTTAAGAAAGGAAAGCAGAATACACCTGAAGAAGTACATGTATTTGTAAATAGAAACTGAGAAGAAATTCTGGTTTGTAATGTATTAAGTACTGTGTTAATTACGGTAAACCTTATGTCATTATGCACTTCCATCCAAGATAGCATAATAGGAAGAAGATGAAATAAATAATGTCTGTTTACGGATCAGACTGGATTTTTAAAGAGTTCAGGTCTGATAACTGTCATTTAGCTGCCAAATATGAGACCATGTTTTCAAATAAGTCTATCACCAACACTTTCTTCTGCTCTCCCCCCTCTAGAAGTTCCCTGTGGGAGCTGTTGAGGAGCTATGACTTTTGCAAAACCCCCCCTCCCTCGCTCATAGTAATAGTCACAATGTGCTCCTCCTTCCACACAAAGGGACGGAGGAGTTCACGTGTCAAGAGTCGACAGAAACTGAGGAAAGGACAGACTGTGGAGGACACTTATACCAGCTAATTACAGTCATTTTGGATAGTGCAATTGACATCTGGGGTTAAGTTTCTGCTTTACTTAGACTGGGTTTAAGCCTGAAATTTGACTCACTGGGATTACTGACTTGCCAGTCATGCAACCAGAGAGGCAGGTCTCGCATAGGACATGGTAATGAACACCTCCAAAGCTAATACTAACTCCACCTTTGGAGTCTTATCCTTCTTACCAAACATTTCTGGAAACCAGATAGATTTTGTTTTCAGTTGAAAGTGTATGCTGTTGATTCTCCCTTAGATGGAACTGGGGAGGAAAGCTTCAGCTAGTCCTGCTCTGAGCTAAGAAACAAACTTCAGTAGCTGCTGCCTCCCAGCTGAATCCAGAGCCCAAATTACAGCAACGTGCTTTTTCCTCTCCTAAAAGAGAGCACCAATATGCAGTCACCATAGCATTTACAGGTGTCTGTCACCTTCCATTAAGTAATTCATTCTCATATACTTCATAAACTGATAACTAGCATCTAGGAGCACTCAGGAGAAGTTTACTATGTTGTCCTTCAGGCTACTGATTCACAATAGGGTGGTTTTGACAACAAAGCTGTCCAAAACTGCTCATGCCTGAACCTGGATTCATTATCAGACCAGCTGTGTCAATACAACTACTTATGGGACTCCAGGGATGATGACTGACTTAATCTCTATTAAAAACAATCTTTTCCTTTTGCAGATTTATTTTAACTTCAATCATTGCAGTAACCTTGCTTACAATGGGGTCCATACACAATTATACTAGCACAGCTGAGTGAGCAATGAAATACAGCATGTGGCAAGAGCTTTTAAAATCAGCTTTGTCATCTAGCTAACACACTGAGAAACTCAACTGTGACTCACCTTCTTTTTGAACAGCATATGAATGCTTACCAGCTTAGTACTTCTGGCTATAGGACCCCCTACAGATCTGAAGACCTACCTGAGGAGGCATTGTAACAGGCATGCTAAGATTGGAAGTGTTATTCGAGTGAATGAACCTAGGGTGCCTGATGAATTTCAAACAGAAAAGAACACTTAACTCTTTTATCTTATACTGATGAAATTGCAAGTATGTAAATTCCATGATCTTTAGTTGGACTTCTCCAGCATACAGCCTCCCATATGCCTTATAAAAGATCTTTCCATTCTAATTTGAGAAAATCAAGGTGCTCAGAAATTATGGGTATAGTCTTGGTCCACACATCATGACTCATCATTTGTTTAAAGGGTACAGGATTCCGCCCTATTGCTTTAAAGTTCATGTTTGTCAAAGTAATATTTAACTGCTTGGCATTAGCTACATATGTACCTATAGCTGTTCTGCAGTATATATGCTAATATCAACCAATTAAAAAGAGGTCATTACAATCTACTATCACTAGGTTCAATTAGTTACCAGGGAGGTATTTAATAAAAATCTGAGTATACTGCAATAATATTTTACATTTATATAGCACCTTACAGTTGGTGTTTGACCAATTAGGCTGAGAGAGCAATGCTAAATCACAGCAAGCCCCTTCGAAAAAGGGCAGCAGCTAACTGTCAAGTTGTTCTACTTCACAGTGGGAAACTTTTCACAATAGCACTGGGCAAAGTCCTAATCTCACAACATGTAACAGAATTTTTTCGAATTTTGGAGAAAAACAATGCAACTCCAGAATGACATTGATACCAATGTTCTTCAATAGCCTCAGTATTTTAGCCATAATGATGTTTCTTTTGTCTGAGTACAGTCTAGCATGCCTACAGTGAGGATGAAAGCCAAACTGACTCAAATCTGAAGAGACACTAAATATTTTAGACCTGTTGTTTAAACTAGTTACACTTCTCCAACAGAATCCAAAGCTGTTCTGGCTATACTCTATGTACAGCTTTACTAAAATCTCTCAAAAAGATTGTGTCATTGCAAAAAATATACTCCCGTCTGCCTTTCCTGTATTAAAATTTTGGGGCTTTCCCTATTTAGTCAATCAAAAGTAGTAAATTTTAGAATCTAGTTCTCAAGAAAAGTAACCCCTCAATCTGTAGATATGTGTGCTCACTTTACCTCTCTGTGTGTCTATAAAGTGGGATAACAATGACAGTCATAATTTTAAGGATGTGTCATATATATAAATAATGTTTTATGTCTTGTTATGGAATTGTTAAACAGTAAAGGTATTTGGGAAAGTGTTTTCTCAACAAAGCATGTTGTCTGCCTGGAATATATGTAACAGAAGAACCACCTCATTTCTTTTCCTATTTTTTTTTTTCTTTCTTCATTTCGAAGTCACACAATAACCTGATGAACTCAGCTATATTGGAAGGGGTTAATGGCTGTGGTCAGTAAACTGAAGCCACTGCAGGTGTGAGGCTTAATTGAGAGGCAGATGCACAAAGACAGCAGGTAGAGATGGAAATTAGGTTAGTAAAGGAACAGGGCAAGGTGAATGCAGAATTCTGTAACCTGAATAAAACTGTACATATTTAAACTGTGCTTGCCTGTGTTCCATTCTTTGTAAATGATGTCAAGTGGTTTGTATTTTATAAGAAGCTCATGATTTTGCAGTACATGTTTTCTAATATGTGCAAGCATTCCTCACCAGCTATTCACTGTCTTGAAGAAAAAATTACTTTTTCTTATGAGAATAGGGAGTATGTTCTCATTTTCAAGCCGCTATTTGACATGCATAAGGGGGTATTTTTACTCGCACCCTAGATGAACTAATGATTTTATACACTGCTTGCTGAGCTTCTAGCAGGAAATATATCCTATTGCTCACATACTGTTAAAATTAATCATCTAATAGGAAAGGCCAAGTGCTTCAATCACAACTCCTTCTCAATACAATTTTACAGTGTATGTTTTCAGAGGGAAAAAAATTATTATGTTAATAGCAAGATCTACAATCATAACAAGATGGGATGCCTGGGGTTAAGATTATTGTTGCAGCACTGCTGAGCCCTAGCGGTAGGAAGCAGCTTGTACTGGAAGCCAAAAGGCAACCTTTGGCCAAGATTTTGCAGCATCAGAAAGGTTTGGTTGAAATCAGTGCCCACCCTGCTTAGCCGGAACACCTTTAAGAATGAGGCCACTAAAAGCATACATAAAAACTGGAAAAATAAAAAAAATAAAAAATATATGCATACAAAGGAGCTATTGTATCTGCTCAAGTATGTCTTAGTTCTTTAAATCTCTGTTTCAGCCCACCTTCAATTTAGGGTAAGCATGTCTAGACAATCTTTTCCTATAATTTTATAGTTGAAAAGGCATAGAGATAAAAAAAAAATTCTTACAATGATTCTCACAGTAACATGACATTATGTTCTTGGTTGACCCTGCCCATATTGTTAGATTATATGATGAAAATCTTGCTCCACATACAGTTAGGTACCCAGAGGAGGCAAAAGAAGATGGGGGAGAAACCTCAGTTACCCAGTCAGCAAAACAATACCCTGCCTCAGCTGCTCCCAGGTCTGTCAAAGGAGGGTCATCAGCCCCATGGGCTGGAGGTTTACCCAGCACACCTTGAGAAAAGAGAAACAGGTAGCTGGAAAATCTTACAAACTGAGGAGGATTACTGCCTAGGGTACATGGGACATGTTAAGAGGTATCAGGAAGAGCATTTGGGGATTATACAAGAGTGATTACAGGGTGTACAGGGGAGAAAACAAAGGTGGGGAAATGGAGGGATCAAGGTGATTTGAGGAGGAGCAAGAATTGGAAAACAGAGGGATAAGGGCATAAAAGGGCCTGGTGGTTTATAAACAGGTTGCTGGTCAGTATGCTCGTCTCATTATGCTCCATGGCTGGTCAATGCAGTTTGTCCTATCTTTTCATTAAACTACAGTTCTGACCATCTTCCTGGGTGAGAAGATCTCTATTTTGTGATCATGTGTGTCTCTTGAGTACTGCAATCATGAATCACAGGGGCTTGTATGTTTGGAGTGCTAGTGACTGGAGTGTGTGATTGCTAGTGAATATCCATTCAGACTAGCCATTGAGTAGGACAAGTGGCCTGGGAGCCAGGGGTTGAAGTGGCTGTAGGGCTGGGCAGAAGACGTGTGTAAGTGTCTGTGACTGATGTGGGATACATCATAGAATGATTATGCATCATGCATCATCCTTGGGTAGCGAAGAGGGAATGATCTTGAAGGAAGCTTAAAAAAGCCTTGAGATTTGTGAAGAGGCAGGAGAAAAAGCAAGGAATATGGGAGTAACATGGTTCACTCTAGCTTGCTTGCAAATTAAATTTTATTTTCATTTTTCATCATGGTTATTGATAATTTATAAGTAATTGTAATCAAAACCCAAAATTAATAACTTTACTTCCCACTATAAAAAAAGTACCTGATGGATAGGACTAATACATGAATGCTATTATGAATGCTTTTCATTCCTAAAATTTATGTACAGCCCAGAGTCTGGCAAATAATCAAAGACATCCTTTGCCGAGCTTACCTCACCATGTATGTAAACAGAGAGTGTGTGTGTGTGTGTGTGTGAGGGGGAAATCCTATGCTGTAATGCAAAGAAGTTCTCTTTGATCAATGATGCTGATCAGTGGTATCTACATCTAGCTGAGCTTCACTGGCTTATTTGGGCAATTGCATGTCCTAAAACTAATGGAAGGCCTTCTAAAACATTATCACAATGAGCTCACCCAATAAAGTAATTATACAGATCAAATTAGGGGAAAAAAGTATGAATATTTCTAATGAGGTTATATTGCATATTCTATATGGAATTTAAAAGATATTTATTTAAAAAAAATCTATTCTCACATAATTATTCAGAGTCTGAATGTACATACAGATAGATAATTTGATAAATCATAATGGGCAGCATTTAATACTGTGCATAGGATAATAGGCATTTTTAACAGCCAATTAATCAAAAACTTCTGATAAAGTTGCTGCTTTTTCATTTCAGTGCAGATTAAAGGTATAATACATTCCAGTGTTAGCTAGTTGATTAAAAGCTTCTCTCTTTCATTTTTTGTATGAACTGAATAAATGACAATCTTACTTAATTATGTCTACATTGCACTCTTAAATGGAGTTAGAATGAGAAATAATTGAAAAATAACATAAGGGAACAAACACTTGTAAGAATTCTTTAATTATGTATAATCTATTATTTTACTCTAGGTATGCACAGAAAAAGACTTTGTTTTGTGACTTTACAGCTTAACCAAAAAATAGAATGAGACTAACTAACCATGGCTTGCAGGCAACTCTCTCCATTGCAAATGAGGTGCTAACTGGAGTATATACAGCTGTGGTGGGCCCTGATAACATGAGCAGTTCTGATTAAATTCTTCCTTAGCAACTCCTTCACGCCTAGCAACGTCCTGAAAGAAGTTCAAACAGTAACAGTAGACAACACGTAAAAGAGACAGAAAAGAGCTAGGATTAAAAAAAAAAAAANAAAAAAAGCAAAAACCTACAGGAAATGCAACATTTACTTATGAAAAATTCTGTGGAATAAAGAAAGTTTTCAGAAGTATGATTTTACAAGAACATAGAAAAATCTACTAACTGTTAGTAATTATAACATGAGAAATGCTGATTTGAAATTAATTTTCCTAATTGTGAAATTGTGAAAAGGCTTTGGGGCCTTTTTTCTTAGACAATAAAAGAATAATACAAAATCCTATTTCTGCTGCAGAAACTATATACAAAAGACAATTTTGTCATTCTCAGCATAGAGGTGCTGATGCTTTGAAGTATTAAAGTTCTGTTTAGCAAACCAAAACCAGCTGACCTATGAAGCAATAAAATGATACTCAAAAGGGGTATCCCATTCAGTATACCTTTTTGGTGCTCTTTGAATTATGTCTTACAATAGCTTAAAAGTAGCTTAATGCTAAGATCTTTCAAACATGGCAATGTGATTTATGATACCCCAGAGTCACCAATCACTACACATGGCTTCATCGAGTTTGAGAAATGTTATGGTCCAGTATGATGAAAATTGAACCAAAGAACATAGTGTTATATTATACAACATATATTAGTTACAGGATGATATGAAATGATATGAAAAGAAGTTTATCCTTTGGTCTGTTCAATCAATCATTACCTTATCTTTTAATACAGAACAACTTTCCTTATTCAAAAGAGAAAAAGAAAAAAAGTCCAGAAATTTTAGTAGATAATATTGGAAGAAAGAATGGGGAAAACCCAATCTTTTAAAACTCCTGAAGTTTATCTGAAAGAAATTCTTTCTTCAGCCCATCAGTTCTAATCATCAAAATAAAATTATTTTCCATGTAATTTGGAAATCCAGCAACTACTGGTTTTAAGCTTTCCTTCTTTAGAAATGAATCTATTATAAAGTCCAGACTTTCTTTTACAGGAGTGTATCATTGTTTGTTCAAAGTCCACTGACTGAGTTTTTAACCTTTCCAGTCATTGACAAAGTCAATGCATTGTGCACTTTTTTGAATAACAGTCATCATTAGGAAAGTTATGGTGTCTTTTCTTAGGTTTCCATGCACTTTTAGAAGACCATAGTCCCCCCCTATACATACAGAATTACAAAACAATAAAGTAAAGCCAACTCCTGGAAGATCTCCTCAGTGCGATCTTGAGAAGTCAGCCTGCATGCTTCCTGGGGGTCACCAGAGAAACTCCCTCAGGAACCTGGTCAGAACATAGACCATCTCAACTCAGCCTCAGCAGCAAGTGCAGCTACAAGACTTTCAGTAGTCATGTCTCCAGCTTTTAGGAAGGTTTTAGGAACACAATTTGTATAGCCATTTTACGTTAGACATATCTCTTGTGGGATATCAATAATTAGAGACTGAGAGACTGACTGTCTCTTTTTCTGAGATGCCACATTTTCAAGTATCCTACCCACACTCTCTAGTGGAGAATAACATATTTGTGCACACAAAACCAAGATACATAACGTGCACTGGAACAGAATTTCCCAAGTGAGCCATTGGTATTTTCTGGTTATTGGTCTTATCTCATATTTGAGCATGGTGAGCATTTGTACTGTGCAATAATTCAGCTTGAAAAAAATGTGACTAGTAACTTATTGCTAAGAGGTATATTTTCCTGTTCAACATGAATAATTTAAAGGGCTACTATTACACATAGGTTTTTTGTTTTGTTTTGTTTTGTTTTTGTAGTTTTAGTGGCTTTTAAGTTTTATTTCCCAAAGGGCCTTCAATTGTGAGGAGTTGGAAGGTTTTTGAACCTTGATCTGAGAGCCTGAAACTTACACTCTGTATTGGGGTGTACCAGGTTAAATCCCAAATATAATGTCAGTATAAACATATCTGAAATTGCTGGACAAAATTTTTCCTGGATGCTTTTTTCCCTGCACCTCATTTTAGAAATTTCTGCTTCCTCCTAGCCCTTCCTGCTTGACTGCAATTTCATGCCATGTTCACCTTCTCCTTACACTTGTGCAAGCACAAATGATTATGGAACCATGCGGATACACAGGTTAATTAATCGGAAAAAAAGAAGGAAAGGGGAAAAGGAGGAAAGGGTAGGCATGAGAAGAAAGAAGAGGAAGGGTGTCTGTCTAACTTTGCTGCCAGTGAAAAGGTACATGGAACTATATTCTAAATCAGAAAGTTCACAAGTTCAAGCTTAGCTGGGGAATGAAGAACTAGCAAACCTTTCAGCCAACCTTTCTTAGCACTCAATAAAACATTAATTTTTTGTGTCTTTTGATTAGCCACAGGTAGGCACATTACTGCTAATTTTCAGTTTAGGTTAAAACTCCACAGAGACTTCTGTTTTTCAGTGCCTGAGCTGGCATTTCACAATTTGTGAGGTGTCAGGTGAGGTTGAGAACTAGGTGTTGTCTTGTTAATGTGCTTGGCAGGGAAGCAGAGCAAATTCACAGCAGAAAGAGCCTGTAATAACTCATGGATGAGAATACATCTCAAAGTGGATGATGGGTTTTAGAGGTTTGAATACAACAGTTTAAAACTGAATTTGAGGTTTTAACGTTATGAAGAAGGAAGGTTACGATTGCAACTTCAGGTTTTGAACTGGGTTTAGCATACAGTCTAAGTGTAAGTAAAAGCAACTTTATTTGCATGCTTAAGATAGGTGGGTTAAATCTGAGACTATAAGTGGAAATATAAAAAAATTTAAAAAAAATTACATGACAGATATTTATCTTTCAGATAAATGACATAAAAGAAAAAAAATTACTAGAAGTTCCTAAACTCATAGCATTAATGCAATTTATCTCTCTAACTCTCAGATAATTTCAGTGAGAAATTTTCAGACTCTTACAAATTTCTTCTGTAATTATTGATAACTGGATACTCTGCATTTTTGATGGGAACATTCCCAGAGTTACAACATAGATTACTTCTGGTTTTCTATAAAATAGGCTAATAGATTATTTTCTGTGCAACCACTTCTATTGAGAACTTTGTATGCAGCCAAACATTTTGATGCAGTTGTCTGTGCTAAGTCTTGATATACATTACTTTTGCAAAGCATAGCCAAGTTATGCTCCTTGGAAATGACTAATATTTATGCATTAAACATGTAATCATGTGGTAATTAAGGATGGTGAAATTATATCAGAATAGTATGATAATGAAATTCACTTGGAAACAGTGTTTGGTAAACAACATCCGTGCAAGATCTTCTAGCAAACATTTTGTCTCTTCTGTTTAATAGAAGTTCATTGCTGGAAGAAAAAGAAAGTGCTCGTGAAAGGCAGACTTTATCAAAGACACAGAGATAATGTGTCAAAACCAACGATGATGTAAATCAGAGAATTCTGTCAGTTTGTATAGAAGCATAGAATTATTTTGGTTGGAAAGGACCTTTAAGTTCATTAGGTCCAACCATTAACCTAACACTACCAAATTCACCACTGAACCATGTCCCCAAGCACCACAACTATATATGTTTTAAATACCTCCAGGGATGATGACTCAACCATTTCCATGGGCACCCTGTTCTAGTGCTTGATAACCCTTTTGGTGAAGTAATTTTTCCTAATATCCAATCTAAACCAGCCCTGGCACACCTTGAGGCCATTTCCTCTTGTCCTACTCCTTGTTACTTGGAAGAAGAGACAGATATGCACCTCCTTTCAGGTAGTTGTAGAAAGCGATAAGTTCTCCTCTCAGACTCCTTTTCTCCACGCTAAACTCCAGTTCCCTCAGCCACTCCTCATAACTCTTGTGTTCTAGACCCTTCACCAGCTTCATTGCTCTTCTCTGGACATGCTCCAGCACCTCAATGTCCTTCTTGCAGTGAGGGCTCCAAAACTGAACACAGTATTCAAGGTACAACCTCACCAGTGCCAAGTACAGGGCGACAATCACTGCCCTAGTCCTGCTGGCCACACTGTTTCTGATACAAGCCAGGATGCTGTTGGTCTTCTTGGCCACCTGGGCACACTGCCAGCTCATGCTCAGCCGGCTGTCAACCAGCACCCCCAGGTCCTTTTCCACCAGGCAGCTTTCCAGCCACTCTTCCCCAAGCCTGTAGCGTTGCATGGGGTTATTGTGACCCAGGTGCAGGACCCAGCACTCAGCCTTGTTAAACCTCATACAGCTGACCTCAGCCCATCAATCCAGTCTGTTCAGATCCCTCTGCAAAGCCTTCTTAACCTCCAGCAGATCAATACTCCCATCCAACTTGGTGTTGTCTGCAAAGTTACTGAGGGCGCACTTGATCCCCTCATCCAGATCATTGATGAATATATTAAAAAGAACTGGCCCCAGTACCGAGCCCTTGGGAACATCACTTGTGACTGGCTGCCAACTGGATTTATTTAACTCCATTTACCACAACTCTTTGCACGTGGCCATCCAGACAGTTTTTTACTCAATAAAGAATAAGCCTGTCCAAGGCATGAGCACCCAGTTTCTCCAGGAGAATGCTGTGGAAAATTATGTTAAAGCCTTTATTAAAGTACAGGTAGACAACATCTACCGCCTTTCCCTCATGCGATTTGTCACAGAAGGAGATCAGGTCAGTCAAGCTGGACCTGCCTTTCATAAACCCATGCTGACTGGGCCTGATCACCTGGTTATCCTGTACGTACCGTGTGATGGCAGTCAGGATAATCTGCTCCATAAACTTCCTCAAGCACCAAGGTCAGACTGACAGGCCTGTAGTTCCCTGGATTCTCCTTCTGGCCCTTCTTGTAGATGGGTGTCCCATTTTCTAACTTCCTGTCAACTGGGACATCCCAAGTTAGGCAGGACTGCTGACAAATGATGGCAAGTGGCTTCATAAGCACTGTCATTTGACTGTATCTGCACTACAGTAGCCAAAGAAAAGTAATAACTACCATTTCTGTTTAAATAACAAATAAACAACAAGCACAACTACAGACTGAGAATTAGTCAGCAAATGTTCAAAAACAGTGCTGCAAAATATTTTCATTTCTCTTCTATTGAATTCTTCTGATTCTTCCTTGAGTTCTACTTATAAGGTGTCTCCCTTATAGTTTTCACTCAGATAAGAAACATGTGTTGAAGATATTCTCTTGACCTTCCCCACCCACCACACTTCAGTTCATACTGTAGAGCAATCTGAGGGGAGTAAACTTCCACGCTTTTAGAGGAAATTAAATTGCTAATGGACACCTGATCATCAGACCTAGCAGAACTAGTCCACAATAGTCCACATACTGTAGGTGTTGCTTTTTCAGCTCTTTCACTGTACTGATTGGGTCTCATTATGTGGTCTTACATAGGTGACCATAATAAGGTACAGTACCAGGTGTCCTAAAATTTCTAAGAGGCAAGTGTACTAATTAACTACACTCTACAAATCTTAACGAATTCTATAACAACCAGTTCTGCAATTTTTAGGAAGATATCAACACTTTAGAAAAGCTCAGGACAAGCAAGGATAGGAATCTCCATCTGCCTTTGTTAGGTGTGTCACATTCTTCTCACACAAAGGAGATGCTCCTGTATATAATCCTTTTTAAGATTAACCTTTACAAGAAAATGTAACATTGCAGTGTAACATAGACAACTTCTCTTAAATTGTTTGTACAATTGTTTCTAAGTAGCATTCTTTGTAGTGCTAATTAAATGACAGCAACTCGTTATATATTCATGATTCTAGAAATCGCAAATGTCAGTAGTGTCAATGTTCTTATACTGCTGTGACATAAGTAGAATAAGCTGGTTTTGAATTACTGATCTCATTATTCCCTCATTCCATTTGCTGTATTATCAACAATAATGTTCAAGTAACAATTTCAGCAAGCAATATTCAATATTTTCTCTGAAACTGAAGGTTCTGTTTTCAATGCTGGTTTCACAATAAGCTGCAACAATTGCATATTCCTTTAAGTATGAAGGTATTGATATCAATTGAGAGCTGGGAACATTAAAAAATAGAACATAATGAATAATGATTTTTTCTACTTTCTGCTTTCTCTTCTTTTGCCTTTTAAATGCAGGTAAACTTTAAAACAAATAACTCAATTTCATTTGAAAGACTTTGTTTTTATAATGTCTATTTTAAAATATATTTTTAAAATATTTTAAATTTACTTCAATTATATAACCAATTTAAAAATAGTTTGAAAATAATATGGCTGAAAATCAGCCTAAATTTAAATTATATTTAAAATCAGCTAACTTTTTTTTTTTGTCAGAACTTTAAAAAATCTTTTCCAGAAATAGATAATGCTTCTGAAGAAGAAGTAACTTATGAAAACACAGAAGTAACTTTTTCATCCTATGAATTTAGTACTAAATGTCAACATTATAAATCTGTAATTACAAATGCAAGGTATCTGGTTTTGGTTTGCTTCCTATTTCTCATAAATTTCCCAAATAATAGTGCAGTAAAGTTTGAATTAAGCAAATTCCAAACTCGTCTATTTTGATATTCGCCTAACAGGTCAGTTTCAGATATTACAGGACACTGCTTAGAAGCAGATGGCCATGGTTCACAAATTCTTCTTCCGACCCCTCATATAAAAGCAACAAAGGCTGAAATGTTTCTCCTGTTAGTGCCAATAGCAAACCTCCTATTGACAACCATGTTGCGAATCAGGCTGAGCATGCATGGGAAAGAATCTGACCACACAAACTGCAGCCAGGAATGTAAATGAGCATGTGTTAACTCCATGTGAATGTCAAAGGAAAATGCAGTTTGAATTATATATTTGGTCTACAGATTTCTTACAAAACTAATTTTTCTCTGTTTACTGCTTTGGAGAAAGAGAAGTATAAACACTATTTAAAACAGCAAGTTTCTCTTCATTTCTCTTGCTCTTTTACTACCAAAATGTCTTTTCCTCAAAAATTGAAAGCTTCAGTGTTTTCTTCAGTTCTTTCTGACTATAATGGTCATGTTTATTGAATCAGAATGAGAAAAATAATACTGATGATGTATATAATAATGTGATCAAATCAACAGAACTTTTGTGTAGAATGCTGTATCAAGTATTTATAGTAAACAGCATGCAATAAAGCCAAAATCTGAAACACTTTTAAAAACATTAATGAAAAAATCACTCCCACAAGAAGAAGAAAAAGGCTTCCTCCCCACTCACACTGCAAGGATCATTATTACAGCTTACAATTCATTCACCATGTTCTCTGATTTATCCTCAGGAAGGCAGGCAGCTGGGAATAGGCTGCTCAAATTTTTCATGCTGTGGGAACGTTCTCTAGTTTCTGTGGCAACTCAGGGAAGTCCTTGTGTCATACGCTCTTATCCCACATACAGTTCCATCAATTTGGGTCTGGGCAGCAAGTCTGTCACTTCCCTGAAGCACTAGTCCTGCTGTGTCTTTGCAGATGCACGGTAAAAGATGTGGCCAAGTTGGCCAGAAATGTTGGAGTAGATACCACGTTATTAAAGAATCAGATATAATTCATTTCTGTAGCTACACTACATTGTTTTCTTTATAGGTCTTTACATTCTGTTTCAGAACTTTGGCCCAGCTCTCAGAAAACATAGCTTATTATGCAGAGATATATGTTTAGAGTTTTACTAAAGTGCATTAATCAAATCAGTTTTTGCATCTCCCAGCAAAGGTGTTCACCATTTAGGGTTTTTTGTTTGTTTGGTTGGTTGGGGGTTTTTTGCCATAAAATGACCATTTATTTACTCACGGTTTTGTTTCAGTTTGGAGCTTCCAAGGATTCAAGCACCCTTCTGAATACCAAAAATCCCTGATGGGCCCTTCTCTGACACAGAAAGCTCCAAAAACATCTCTTAAAAATTATCTACTACTGTCTGAAACAAAAAAACCCGAACCAACAAAAAACCACACAAACATATGTTTATCTAAAAAAGGAATTAGAAGAAACAGCTGGGATAAGTAAAACTAATCTTTTAGTACTGAAATTTGACAGCATCAGCTGAGAGGTTAATTAAAGGTTAATTCCACCAACTGAAATGGTAAGCGAAAGTATACTGTTACTCTTGTAATCATAGCTAAACTGTGACCTGAGTAACGATTGTAGACATTCAGTTACTGACCCATATCATAGGCTACATAGCTAATTCAAAGTTATTGCTAAAATTTATGGGTCCAGTTTAACTTTTTAATATACTATAATTTATTTTATTTAATCTCATATTTACTTGATGTTTAATGCACCTTATGGCTATTTGACTCTTACATAAACCATCCAGTGAATACTTGCAATGTTCTGTTTGTCTTAGAGATATTTAGATGAAATATCTAACTTCTAACATCAAAGTCCATCCTGAAAGAGAAGGCAGTCATGCTAGTTACTCAGTGTTCCAGTCCAGCAAATGGAAAGGCCACTTCATACTCACAATTTAGCTCCTGCAAGCACAGGGAATCAGGATGCAGTAATTTGTTCTGTAAATAGAATAAGCATGGTTGAAAAGTAGTTATGGTTTCTCCCCATTTACTCCCATTAAAAGACTGCCCCAGAACAAATTCTGATTATTAGGAACTTTCTTCTAATTTAGTCTAAATCTATGTAGACCAGTATTAATCTCACATTATTATAACACTATAGTCCTTTGGCTTATGCAACTTTACCCTTCATTTACATTGCTCTTTTTCTTCCCACTGTATTTCTAAAAAGGAGTTATATAACTTATAGGTTTTTCGGGTTTGGGTTGATTTTTTTTAGGACAGGGGAGCCAAACTTTATTTGTTTTATCTTATAATTTCTGTGAATAATGACAATGTTGGCAAAAATCAGGTGAATAACTACTTACAAGGTAAATGCAAAATCTAGGGGTAAAAGCATTTGTTTTGTTGACCTAGACATCAGTCAACATGACCTATGGGACACAGGATACCCACATCTGGTCAAAGCAGAATATTTCTCCATTCAAGATCCCAAATTCTTTCTTACAGTTTACTATTTTCCATCCACATAAACAGAAAAATTAAATATTCATTTTAAAATGGCCAGTATCTTAGTGTGTAGCCTTTAGTTGGACTGAAAAAGCACTTGACCTCAATGTCTGCTTCAAGAAAGGCCAAAAGAGGGTTTGAAACCAGCCTCCCTCATTTCAAATGAGCTGGATGACCCTAATAACCCATCTACCAGCAGCGAATAAGTGTTAGAAAGTGTTATAAGAACAGGCCTCCAGAGCTCCTAAAGGAGAGCACAGAGAGGGAGGAACCAGAAACCATAAGGTAGGAAAGGTTTATGTTGTTCTGAAAATGAAGTAAAATATTATTCTTCTGAAAACACTGTGTTTTCAATAAAGCAGACATCAAGCGCTGACATCACCACAAACATCCCAGTAGTCCCTTGAAGATATCCCTGCATTTAGTTTCATGTTTGTTCCCTAGGCAGGATAGTATCCTTCCTCTTTAACACTTTTTGACAATACTAACACTTTCCCCAGGAGCTCATACAGTGTGACAATATATACCTGTGTCTATTGTGAAGTACATATACAGAATATTCATGTTATTTTAAAGTAATCATTACATTTCAAGACATTTAGAATCTTTCCTCTAATAGGATAAAAAACAAACAAACAAACAAAACCAAAACAAATAAAAAACAACAACAACAAAAAACCCCCACCAAACCAAAACAAAACAACCTGCAGGTATTTTGTTTCCCCTTTTCTTTATCAGTATTTAATATGTACCTTACAGAGCCAGACTGCAAATATGACTGTTGTAAGTTAATCTCAGCTGGCAGCTAAGCACCACACAGTTGCTTGCTCACTGCCTCCGCCCCCAGAGACAACAGAGGCAGAGAATAGGAAGAGCAAAAGCAAAAGAAGTCCTGGGCTGATAAGAAGAAGGAAGTGATTAAGAAATGAAGGCAAGTGGAAGAAAAAAGGAAAAAAAAATTAGGCAAAGACAGTCACTCACCACCTCTTGTAAGTGGACCAATGCTGAGAAATGTCTACTTTCCTGAAAATCACCCTTCCCTCAGTTTTTATTGCTGAGCATGGTGTTATATGGCATGGAATATCCCTTTGGTCATTTTGGGTCAACTGTCCTGGTTGAATCCCTTCCTAACTTCTTGCACACCCCCAGCCTGCTTCATGGATGAGCAGAGTCAGAGGAAAAGAGAACGCCTTGATGCTGCACAAGTACTGCTCAGCAATAGCCAAAACATTGTTGTGTTATCAACATTTTTTTAGTCACAAATCCAAAACACAGCACCATATGGTTTGCTGTGAAGAAAATTAACTACATCCCAGCCAGATCCAGTACAATTTCCACCCCTTATTCCATACCATTTGTGTTATGGTCAAGTCATGCAAACCAACACATCCAATACATCCTCATTAACCCGCTCCTTTCCTGTTCTTTGATGTATACACAGATATCAATCCCTTATGCTATGGGCCATATCCATAAAATCTCCACTGAGTTCATTTGATCTGCGACTTGGGTTCTATCTGTTATGGTGATCACTCAAGACAGGAGATATGGCATTTTGTGTTGAGTTATTTGGCACCTAAGCCAACTCAAGTCAGGTCAGTGCCATACTTGCACAGCTTCTTGCAACGCTTGTCCTCCATTGATTCAGGTGATTCCTCTTGTAGTACTTCCTATAACATATAATTCAAATCATGGGTTATTTTCTCCCAAAGTTAGATCTCCTTGAGATACACACCAGATTTTCCCATCCTCCCACATTACCCACCAAATGTATCCATGTTCTTGAGTGAAAGCAATCCCACAAGGGGGTTTACCTTTTCTGAAGAGAGCAGCAACCCATGCTGCCTTTCCCAGGCATTTCCCTACACACACTACAGGGAACTTATCTCCTTCTGTAGTGTGTAAGGAGTTTGCTTGGTCAGGGCCAGATAAGTTATTTGATCCTCTGGTATTAACCAGCCAAGCAGCTTCTGCTAAATTTGCAGCCTAGTGCTTGTATGTCCCAGCACTCATCACTTTCAACGTAGTCTTTAACAGTCCGTTGTATTATTCAATCCTTCTGAGGTCTGGTGCGCAATAATGAAGTATGATGCACCCAATCAATGCCGTGTTTCTTGGCCCAGGTGCTTGTGAGGTTATTTCAGAAATAAGTTCCGTTGATTGTCTTGACCTTTTCCATTCTTGCCATGCCAGCAAGGAACTTGCTTTTCAAAACGCGAGATGCTGGTTTGGATGGTGGTATGGGCTACAGAGTGTTTCCAGCCATTCAGTGGTCACCTGCACTATGATATACATGTGATGCTTGTCTTAGTGGGTTTGTGGCAGTGTGATATAATCAATCTGCCAGGCTTCCTATATTTTTGTGCGGCGAGTCTCCTCTATACCAGACAGGCTTTAGTCATTTGGCTTGCTTGATTATGGCACATTTTGAATTTATAAATAACTCATGCAATGGTTTGATGGTCATGTCCACCCCTCAATCATAAGCCCATATGTACATTTCATTGCTCTCTTAAGTATCCTAACATTATATGGGCCCACTGAGCTATGAATAGCTCACCCTTACGTTCCCAGTCCAGGTCCACCTGAGCTAATTTGATTCTGGCATGCATGATGGAGCCCTACTTGCCTGGAGATGGCTGAACACCTGCCTGCCCATGGGAAGTGGTGAATGAATTCTTTGTTTTGCTTTGCCTGTGCACATGGCTTTCTCTTCACTTATTCAACTGTCTTTATCTCAACCCACAAGTTTTCTCACTTTTACTCTTCTGATTCTCTCCCCCATCCCAGCACAGGGGGAGTGAGCAAGCGGCTGCATGGCTAGGGTTAAACCAAGACACTTGCCATTTATTCTTGTAGTCTCTAAGCCTTTAACTATACTGAATATTGTCTAGTTTCCTCAGCAGCCTCAGTGAAATTCCTGGCATGGTTTCCAGAATAAAGCTTCATAAATATGACTGAGACTAGTATGCTCCATCATGCATAACGGTTACTTGGGAAGACAAACACCATCATTCCGAACATTCCCCCCTTTCTTCTTGTTCCCCCAGCTTTATATGCTGAGCATCTTCATCTAAGAAACTAAGAGTATGACTTAACTAATAAGGAAGATTTTATTGTACAACTATGGTAATTAGTACAGTCCAAAGCCACAAGACACTAGGTACTGTTCATGAAGTATAGCTAGCACATGTACTATCCCAAAAACAAACTATATGATTATTTTGGAAAGGACCACACAGCTCATACCATAATCTGTTAAGGCTGCTGAGCACATCATTACAGGCATAATTTGACTTCATCAGGGATTTAAGTGTTTTGACAGGAATAATAAAGGTTAGACAGCTCCTATTGGCTTCAGGACGAATGCTATTCAAGCAGAGTTTTCCATAATTAATCACCCTTCTGCATCCCTCTGCTTTGTTTTCTTTGCCTCCTCTTCCTCAACAGTTTCTCACTAAATGAGACTGCTGCAGCTGTGATTTCTTTTAAATGGCAGTACCTTCCTCAAAAGTCTAAACCACGGGCAGCAGGTACATATTACTGCATGATATCATCTTACTAACAAGGAGCAATTATGAGAATTAAACAGTTGTCATACTTGTTATCAAGTATATCCATTTATTGTTTAAGAAAACACCATTAAACAGTGATCTAATACAAAACCTCAAATATAATAATCTAACATCTGCTGCAAAGTAATTTGATTCAAAGTCCTCAAAGATTTAACACAATATATTGGAAGAAAATGAAGTACACATCACATATCACCGAAAACTTAATAAAAAATGATGGTGTCTCTCTTTAACAGACACCAGATGCAGTTTTAAATATTATGCTATTTTATTATCTGTAGATAGGAAAATAAGTGATCTATAGCTGATTTTTGCTTTTTGCATTGTAAAATATCACAGAAATATGGTGAAAAACAAGAAATGAGAGAAAATCCCCCAAGAAAAGAGAATCCTTAAGGAACAGCAAAATAGAAGATTCTCTTTTAATAGGATAGGATGGAAACAGGATGTTTGGGAAAATCTTCAAACTGAAATTACTTGGTGATCATGATTTTTGGGTTCTGCATTGATTTTTTACTGATGTACTAGTAATAAAATTAAATTTATTAAATATGTACAAAGGAAATTATCTCTTTATTGTTTCAGTAAAGTGCATCAGTAAATAAATTTAATATATGCCAATAAAATTTAACATTTTCATGCACTTTATAATGGGAGTTAGTAAACAGATTCAATACACTCTAACAGTCTCCCTTAAAATATATTCATATGTATGTTCAGTTCCATGAGTATATTTACCCTACAATAGAGGAAAAATGCAAGGATTATCAGAATATCTGGCAGTACATACTCACTCTTTATAGGTTACAGAAGAGTCCTAAACCAAATGGATCCAGATGGCTATTTTTCCTCCTCCAACATGTGGGTATATAGAAACTGAACATAGCAAATATACAAGGCTGTTGTACAGCTATTACCAGACCTACTGGAATAGTTACTCTTGTACTGCTACTTTTTCCTTGTGCATGGAGGGCAGGAAAAATGTACCTATTTAATTAAATGTATCCATAGACCCGCGACACATATTTCTTAGACTATTCACTTGTACTTAATGTGTTCCTATTGAAATGTTTTGGGGAAAGATTAGGGCTACTGTCTCCAGGTAATTCTACCTGTTCTACAAGTAGAACAAAAGAGCAGGATCTTGGCACTGTGCAGCTCTTTACACCTATGCATATAATCTAAAAGAATATATAACTTTAGCCTCCCTCGGTCTAGCAGGAGAAGAAGTAAAAATTGTTCTGGCTGAACAAAAGCAAATGGATCACTTCTCTTTTGGCAGATTTAAAAGGTGGAGGAAAAAAAACTAAACCAAAACACAACATTACTCCTACCATCCTTTTGAATAAGGATATTAAAAAAAATATATGCTATCTTCAAATTCAGACATTGGTAAGTGTGTATGTTTTACATAGCTTCAGAATACAAAGATAAACTTTAAGGTATGAAAGCTTACCCAATGGCAGAACCGCTTATATGTAATGCTTTAAGATCTGATCTCCTAGAGTTAATGAATTTATTGTTAAGTTTTATTGTTGGATTGTCTATGTCTAACAGATTTACAGTACTTCACAAAAATTATTTTCTATTGCTTTCTTCCTAATTTAGCTTTATCTTATAGAACATGCATTTAGGCACCATGTAGCTGGTGAGCTTGGCCCAATGTTTAGTTATTGTGCATAATAAATCACAAAATGCCCCAAGTGGAAAACTGCAGAGTTTGTAATAATGTAAGAATGATTTTGTATCCAAATCCTTCAATGCTGAGAACTATAATTAACTCTGTCTGTATACTGCTGCTTTAATTTCTATATATAAACACCACTTACACACACGTCCCATCAAAATCATCCAGAAGGGAATGTGCCCCCCCTTTTTGAAACCTGAAGTAAATTGGGGTTTATGGAGGGGAATTATTACAGTGCCATGGGATAGAACTCGGCTACCTCCTCTAAGCCATAGGTGTAGAGCTAATTTTGTTTCTCCACAGAGACTTTCCTTCCTCCAGGCTAGAGCAGATGTCAAAGCTCCTCCATTTAACTTCCTGGCTGTCCAAGTCCTCTGACCTTCTGTGGCTTACCCTGCCCATATCCAGCATGTCAGGGAAGGTCCATGGTGCTACACCTGTGTACCATTTTGGTGGTCCAGGCTTCTCTGAACCCTTAAAGCTAGAACACATTTCTCCCTCTAATACAGAAATAGTTTTCCAACTGCTCAGCAGGTGCATAAATTGTATTATGGCATTCAGCCCAGTGCTATAACACAGATGCAGTTTCAGTTTACTGTTTATCTTGGCTGATGCATTAAAATTATGTCCTCAATCACCCTTCATTCACTTCAATTTCATTCAAGTAGATAAGCTTATAATGTGGTGGTGAAATTACAAATTTATCCACTATGTATGTATGCGTGTGTTGCCAGTGCTGAGTGTGCAGACATCAGAAATAAGAAATTCATGGTTGGATTTCTCAATAATTTTGCTTGAAGCATGTAACCTGCTCAAATTGGAGAGCTCCAAAGAGATACAAAGTTTAATAAACACACATATTGCTTAATTTGTGATAAATCATTGCTTAAATTTATGAAAAAAACAGGCCAAGTGTCTATCTGCACTTCATACTTTAAGAAATAGGAAAAAATATACTAGTGGTTACATAGCTTAAACTTCATCCATGTGATTTCATAAGTATGAAATTTACTTCATTGCATATCCTGATTTTAAAACACAGCTGGAAATAGCTTCAATAGCAACATCCACTTCCAGTCAGAAAATCCAAATATTACTTGTATATAGTTAAATCTTTCAATCCCAAAATAAGATGCAAAGTCCCGAAAACTGTAAATAAATTTAAATATTAGAGGAATGATTCTTCCTGATTGTTAGATGTGTGATATATATGAGCACTAGGAGAAGATTTATATTAGTTTTATATTTCCCATATAAATAATATCCAAGTATCAACATCTAAATTTAAATAATCCTTAGAACAATCAGTATTTTTGCAGCAGGGAACTTTCTCTAGATTCAAAATAAAATGTGGATGTCTTGTTTATTTGTCATTCCTCTGTATAGAGAATCTTTTGTCTAATCACTGTGTTTGTTTGGAATGTATTCCTAAATATAGAAGCAAATTAAACGATTTGTCTTCACAGCTCATCGGCTTTTATCTAATCAGAGTGCCTTAGATACTGATTTCTATTCTAGTTCATCTATTTATACTGCATTTGCTTTTCTTTTTTTTTTTTTCCCCTCCTTCTTTTTTGTTCTTCTCGTGGCCACATGGTTACTATCCATCATGTTTTTGTTTAAACATAAACTGTCCTTCTCTAGCTCATGAACTCTCTTGATGGAAGAGCCAAGAACACCACAGAACTGAGACCCATAAACTACAGAAAAGTAGAAATACAGCCCCCACTGTCTTCCTGAAGTCAGATGGAGCTAAGGCATTTAGAAGGTGATCAGATCAATTCCTAAACCCACAAAAAGTAATAATGCTAGACTTATGAATACACATACATTTATTTTTTTCTAACAGATTGTGACACAGAATTCCCCTTTCTCTGCAGGATGTGGAGAATGTGAATGAGAGAGGTCTTACTCAAACATGAAGTGTTTTAAATAACAGCATAGGGAATACAGAAAATGGCAAGGCAAAGAAATTGTTTTCTGTATCAATGCTGTCTTTTTTCAAGCGCATTTCTGTAGAAGTTGTCATTTTTCAGGAGGACATAACATGGACAGAAGAATTTGCTTGAGGCCAAAGCACAGTAGACAAGATGATACCAGCCTTAGGACTGCATCAGGAGACATGATTTCTGGTGAGGACATGGAGATACTAATGCCATTAGAATATAACTGCATGGCACAGGTATAGTCACTTCAAAATTCCAGCTGGAATAAACTGAGGGGGAAGGGCAGGATTATGAACAGTCTAGTTTAGCCTTATTTGCTCAAAAAGCCTTATTTGTTTAGTCTAGTTTAAGGGAAAAATGCTTAGAGGGACATGTTTGCTGTTTGTAAATACACTGGGGTAAAAAAGAAAGACAAAGAAGCACAATCTCAGTGTGGTGGGTTGACCTTGGCTAGTCTCCAGGTGTCCACCAAGCCTCCCCTTTCTCAACAGGACAGTCAAAGAAATCATGATGAAAAAGCTCATGGGTTGAGATAAAGACAGGGAGATCACTCACCAATTACTGTCATGGACAAAACAGACTCGACTTGGGGAAATTAATTCATTGCCAATGAATAACAGAGTAAGATAATGACAAATAAGAACAAAACTATAACCACCTTTCCCCACCCTTACCCTTCCCAGACTCATCTTCACTCCTAACCTCTTCATCCTGAGTGGCGCAGGGAGATGGGGAATGTGGGTTATGGTTAGTCCATTATCCTTACTCTCTGCTGCTCCTTCCTCCTCACGTTCTTCCCCTGGTCCAGCATGGGATCCCTCCCAAGGACACTGTCCTTCATGACCTTCTCCAACATGGATCCTTCCAATGGGCTGCAGTTCTTCAAGAACTGCTCCAGCATGGGTCCTTTCCATGCCATGCAGTGCTTCAGGAACAGACTGCTCCAGTGCCTTAGTCAACCAAGAACTGACAAAGTTCCTTTTCTGTCCTATAACCCAATGTCCATTATTGTCAACAGCAAATTAATACATTCCATCATCTATCATCTCATTTATTAATTTTTTTTAGTTTTTAAGCTGGGGAGTTTTTGGTTTTACTTGACAGCAGTCAAACAATGTTTCTGTGAGTAAATGGTGGTAAACTTAAGGGTCAGTCCTAAAATAAATGGACTCAGAAAATCAGCAATCATCATCATCTAAACAAATAATGAACAAGTTACATTTGCTGAATTGTGTGAATGGCACAACATTTCACCCAATGTGACCAAAAAAAAAAAAAAAAAGGTCAGATCAGGACCATCATCTAACATACTAAGAAAGGCTTTACAAAAAAAACCCCAACTGATAATTGGAATAGTGTCTGCCATCTGAAAAGAGGATCTAATTTTGAATGGACTGGGTAAAACGTAAAAAATAATTAATCTTGTCTTCTTGCCATTCTCCTCAAGGTCAGCTGTTTTATTTTAGTGAGATGGCATCAAGAAATTTCAATGTCTCCTTTTGTGAGACATTAAGTGTCAGTCCTGAAGGCATTTAGAATTCATTTATTGTTTGTTTTGATGAGACAAGATATGTGAGTGACAATAATGCTTAACGCGTTTTGAAGGAAAGCTTAACAGCATCAATTCCAGCAGGTTGATGTAAGCTCACTGTAAGTAACAAGGCCATCCACACAAAATCAAACAACTTCCCAAAACTCCAAATGTCAGTAAGAGCTATTCAGACTACACAACAAGGACAAGCAATTCCAATTTTCACAAATCATCTTTGTATTACCCACCCAGTAATTGCTAGGTGCTCAGTTAATCATCCATGTTTGTGCATACAAGCCTTTAACCAGTGCTTAAGTAGGAAGCACATTATTTCTCAGAATGAACAAGCTACAATATAGTAGTAGCCTTTTTTAAACGAGAAACAGAGGTTAAGCTTAAACATGTAGGCACATGCTTTATGTAACCCATTATACTAAGTAGCTACACAAGTAAATAGCATTAAAACCCCCCCTTTTTTCCCCCCTATTGAGAATCAAATAGAAAACACAAAACCAGAAATCTTGAAATTGTTTGTTTAGGTGTCTTGTAAGATACCACAAGTTTTAATGAAACTGGGAAAAATAACATCTATATATAATTTTAAAAAAAATTAATTAAAATAAGCTTTCTGATATTTCTCTGTCTAAAACAGATTAACACAAGGGCTTTTTAAGGAGCCAGTGCCAAGATATAACAGCTAAATATTTGAGGACTAATTTTCAAGGGTATTGAAAAGCTTTTATATTGAAATTTTGTACCCAGAGATTTCAAAGTCAACAGTATTATGTCCAGTTTTATAGATGGAAAAATTATTTAAATATGACTGAACAAAATACAAGTTTAAAGCACCTTTTTTAACTAAAGCTTTTCTGAATTTTTCCACTTTGGAAGGGCTGATAAGAAGCATTCACAGATCTACACCTTACTTTTTTAAAGCAGTCTGTATGAGGTTGGTAGGGAATAAGATTCTGATGTTGCAGACAATTGGAGCAAGTATTATTTCATAATAATCATTAAAACAACAGTTATTATATATTTTACATATGTAACTGCATGCCACCATATACAACATCAAAGAAAGCTTCTCAATGTCTAAGTGGATCACCTGAAGTAATAGAAATATCACTGTGATGTAGCACAATCACTTTTTTTAAACAGCATTTGAGCCTGATCTGACTGCATAAATTGTTTACTGAGCCCTGAGCAGACTGAGGAGATATCTCCATCAGAACGAAAGTTTTCACCCAACATTCTTTCACAAAGTCTTCTGTAATGTCTATCAGAAATGTCAAATATTGCATTAATACCTTGGTATCCAACCACTGGAATAAAAAAGAGTTTAATTTCTCAAGTTGTTATGAACAGACTTACTAGGTAGACTTGGCTGTATTTACTTTTTTAAAAAAAAAATTATTTACAATAGCAAATGTAAGAATGGAAATGTAAGAAGTTTGTAACAAAAGATGTACAAAGAAGAAAGTAAACTTATAAAAATTACCTACAAGCATAAATATCCCTTGCAGAAGATCTAACAAAATTTTATTTTCTTCTTTTTAATTGAGGTTCATAAATACTGCCCTAAGCAAAGTACTCAAAATCCTATGATTGCTTAAAATCTGGTAGTCCATCTTTTCCTGATAAGCCATAGTAGCTGGGCCACGGGAGATTTTCTATCAAGTAGGAATGCCATTTTTATAAATTACAGAATCACAGAATGATAGAGTGGTAGGGATTGGAAGGGACCTCTGGAGATCATCTAGTCCAACCCTCCTGCTAAAGCAGGATCACCTAAAGCATGTTGCACAGAATCGCGTGCAGGTGGGTTTTGAATATCTCCAGAGAAGGAGACTCCACAACCTCTCTGGGCAGCCTGTTCCAGTGCTCTTTCACCCTGAAAGTGAAGAAATTTTTCCTCATAATCAGGTGGAACTTCCTGTGTTCCAGTTTCTGCCCATTGAAAAGAGTCTGGCCCGTCCTCTTGACATCCACCCTTTAGATATTTGTAAGCATTGATGAAATGCCCTCTCAGTCTTCTCTTCTGCAGCCTAAACTGACCCAGCTGTCTCAGCCTTTTCTCATAAGAGAGATGCTCAAATCCCTTAATCATCTTTGTAGCCCTCTGCTGAACTCTCTCCAGTAGTTCCCTGTCTTTCTTCAACTGGGGAGCCCAGAACTGGACACAGTACTCCAGATGTGGCCTCACCAGGGCAGAGTAGAGGGGGAGGATAACCTCCCTCAACCTGCTGGCCACACTGGTCTTAATGCACCCCAGGATACTATTGGCCTTCTTGGCCACAATGGCACACCGCTGGCTCATGGAGAGCTTGTTGTCCCCCAGGACTCCTAGGTCCTTCTCTGCAGTGCTGCTTCCCAGCAACCCAACCCCTAACCCCTACTGGTGCTTGGGGTTATTCCTCCCTAGGTCCAGGACCCTACACTTGCCCTTGTTGAATATCATTTGGTTTGTCTCTGCCCAACTCTTCAGCCTGTCCAGATCTCACTGAATGGCAGCGCAGCCTTCCAGTGTGTTGGCCACTCCTCCCAGTTTTGTATTATCAGCAAATTTGCTGCAGGTACACTCTGTCCCTTCATCCAGGTCATTGATGAATATGTTGAACAAGGCCGGAGCAAGCACTGACCCCTGGGGCACACCACTAGCTACTGGCCTCCAACTAGACTCTGCACCACTTATCACAACCCTCTGGGCTCTGCCATTCAGCTAGTTCTCTACCCACCTCACTGACCCCTCATCTAACCCACACTTCCTAAGCTTGCTAACGAGAATGTTATGAGAGGTGGTATCAAAAGCCTTGTTGAAGTCAAGGTAGACAACATCCACTGCTCTCCCCTCATTTACCCAGCCAGTCATGCCATCACAGAAGGCTACCAGATTGGTCAGGCATGATTTCCCCTTGGTAAATCCATGCTGACCATTCCTGATAACCTTCTTCTCCACATGCTTGTTGATGACTCCCAGAATGAGCTGTTCCATCACCTTTCCAGGTATGGAGGTAAGATTGACTGGCCTATAGTTTCCTGGATCCTCCTTCTTGCCCTTTTTGAAGACCGGAGTAACATTGGCTTTTCTCCAGTCCTCAGGCACCTCTCTTGTTCTCCATGACCTTTTGAAGATGATTGAGAGTGGCATAGCAATAACATGTGCCAGCTCCCTGAGCACTTATGGGTATATCCCATCAGGGGCTATGAATTTGTGGATGTTGAGTTTGCCTAGATGTTCTCTAACCCAATCCTTCTCAACCAAGGGAAGGTCTTCCTTTTGCCAGACTTTCTTTCCTACCTCCAGGGTCTGGGTTTCCTGAGGGCTGGCCTTAGTAGTAAAGACTGAAGCAAAGAAGACATTCAGTAACTCCACCTTCTCTGTATCCTCCATCACAAGAGCACCCACCTCATTTATCAGCAGGCTCAGATTTTCCCTAGTCTTCCTTTTGCCACTGATGTCTTTGAAGAAACCCTTCTTGTTGTCCTTGACATTACTTGCCGGTTTTAATTCCAAGTGGGCCTTAGCCTTCCTCGTTGCATCCCTGCATACTCTGACAACACTCCTATATTCCTCCCAAGTGGCCAGTCCCTTTTTCCACATTCTGTAAACTTTCTTCTTCCCTTTGCGTTTTTCCAGAAGTTCTTGCTCATCCATGCAGGTCGCCTGCCTCCTTTGCTTGATTTCTTACTCTTAGGGATGCATGAATCTTGAGCTTGGAGGAAGTAGTGTTTGAATATTGACCATCTCTTTTCGATCCCACTAACTTCTAGAGTCCTAACCCATGGGATTCTTCCAAGTAGGTCTTTGAGGAGGCCAAAGTTATCTCTCCTGAAGTCCAGGGATGTAATCCTACCTATTGCTCTGCTCCTTCCATGCAGGATCCTGAACTCCAGCATCTCATGGCCACTGCAACCAAGGTTGCCCTCAACCTTCACATCCCCAACCAGTCCTTCTTTTTTTGTTAGTACAAGGTCCAGCAGCACATCTCTCCTTGTAGGCTCCTCTACCACCTGTGTCAAAAAGTTATCATCGATGCACTGCAGGAACCTCCTGGACTGTGCATGCCTGGCTGTGTAGCCGTTCCAGCAAATATCAGGGTGGTTGAAGTCCCCCATGAGGACCAGGGCCTGCAATTGTGAGGCTACTTCCAGCTGTCTGTAGAAGGCCTCATCAACTTCTTCATCCTGATCAGGTGTCCTGTAGTAAACACCCACAACAGCATCACTCATATTAGCCGACCCCTTAATCCTTACCAATTAGCTCTCAACTTCATCCACCCCTAGGCAGAGCTCGATACAGTCCACCACTTCGCCTTGCTGGCCTGTCTTTCCTAAAAAGTACATTGCCATCCATGACAGCATTCCAGTCATGCGAGCTATCCCACCATGTCTCTGTAATTCCAGTGAGATGATGGCCCTGTGACTGCCACAGATCTCTAGTTCTTCCTGTTTATTCCCCATGCTGTGTGCATTGGTGTACAGGCATTTCAGAGAAGCAATCGAGCATAGAGGTTTCCCTGGAGGAGTGCAAGAGGATCCACCATAGCCATACACACCCTTGAGGTCATTGGCTTTCTGGCTCTTTTCTTGGGAGGCAGCTAAGGAATATTTGTCACTGCTCTGGTTGCTATGAAATTCCACTTAAAAAAATTACATGCTTAAATCATGTAACATAACTTATTAGTGCTGCAGTGTAATTACTGGAATAATTTATACACTGATGAATATGATTTTTTTTTAATGTTTAAATGCCTATTATAGGCAAAAGTGGAAGCAAAAAAGTGGCATTGCAAGCTAAATACTTAAAGAAATAAATACATGGGATTTTTTTAAGAAAAACTTCTTTGGGGTAATTTATTTTAGCTTGTAAATTGTATGAAATGCCTCTATAAACAATTTGGATGCAGTAAAAATTTAAGCACAGTTTAAAAAGTACTTGAAACTAATTTGATGCAATTTCTACTAAGATTTTATTCTGGGTCATGTCACAAAGCTAAAGTACCCAGTCTTTGGTTACTTGGGCATATATATACTGAGCAGAAATAATTGCAAATGTTTATGATATGAGGCTCAGACCAAGTAGTAAGTATTCCAGGATTTCAGAATCCTTTTGGTGACACCATTTCATGACAGAGACTTGAAACTCTGCTTCAATTCATTTTGAATGATTCACGGTAGACAAATGACTTTCCAAAATCTTTTTAACCCATTTCTTTACAAGATGGCATGAAAGGAAGTATTTTAGATCATCCTGTAGATGATTTTTAAAGGATTCTTTAGATAAACAACATTTTCCATTGGCAGTTTCAAGATCTACAACTTGTCCCAGCAACAGAAAGCACTTTGTAATCTCATGACCTGATATGCTGACCATTACATCTGACAATATGTATAAATTACTCATCCACATCTCTGTCTTCTTTACTGCATTAATGTGCTCTAGAAACTATTTCTGCCTCAGAAAATTTCTGCTATTTTATTGCACCAAATCCTAGACTACAAAAGATGAAACAAGAACCTCTCGCTAAGGAAAATTATGTCTTATGCCATACACTTCATTTTTTAAGACAACCAGGCTTACTAAACAGCATTGATCAGTGGCTGTGATGATAGAAAAGATGATTTGTGAACACAAAATAGCCTGCTTTGTTTGTTTTTCTTAAATTAACTGTTCCTCTCTGATTGTGTAAATCATAGGTATAGCTATGGCATGGGTTAGTGCCAGCAGCATTTTAGCATCTGACTGTCAGTCTTAAGCTTTACCTCAATTCCTCTCATTGCTGTAGTTTAGATCCCATGTGTCACACTTCTTTGTCCTCTTTATCATTCCAGTTCTTCAAAAAGTTTTCAGCTCTTCTCATTCATTAATCTTTTCTCAGGAAGGAAAAAAACTCACTTTTCTACACAAGCCAATACCATCAGCCTCTGGATTAATTCATTTTTCTCCAAAATTTCCATTGTTTTCTCAGCATTTCTGACACTGAAATCACCTGACTGAAATTATCTGAGGATTTCTGTGGGGGTTTCAGATTTTATATCAAGAATTACATATTAAGACATATGAAACTATTAATCTATGGTCCAAAACTACAGTCCATAATCAGCTCCATCAGCCATAAATTAGATCTATATTGGCATTTTTACAGCACTGTGTTTGCAGAAGTCATTTGGGACCTTATCACCTTATCTAGTGAAGTCAATGGAAGATCTGTCTTTGATTTAGTGCTGACAGAAATAATCCTATGAATTGGAAATATTGGATGTATTTATCTCAAAGGTACCCGGAAGAAAATGAGCACGGAAACTCTTGTTACAGAATATGTTTGGGTTTATAAAAGAAACAATGTGTTGGTGTCTTTACCTGTCTTCTGAAAGATAGTCTTTGAAGATTAAAACCCACACTTGGCATGTATTAGTTGAACAAGACTATTTTACTCTAGTATTAAATCAATTTACTGTTTATTTTAGGTCATAGCATCAGATTAGACCAATAATGTTGTTTAGTCTCCTTTAAGAACTGGAAATTATTGCATTTGGGTGTAAAAAAGCTTGATCTGCAAGACATAATGTAACAGCAAGTCATTAAAATCAGCTTTTTTCTGTCACATTTCTTCATGATCAGCAGTTTTTGCCACCATGTTACACCATATAATAGTTCTGAATTAGTTATTACAAAAATCAGTAAAGCACCCTATCTAACATAACATGGATGTTCCAGTGACCAAGATTTAGAGGGCAATTCTCAACTAAGTTCCTCATTCTTTCTCAAATGTGAATACTGCATCAAGAAGCTGATTTTCATGACTATCACTTGAGTCATGAGCTATGACTTTACATCTGTCCTTTTCATTATCACCATATCATTATGCAAATGTAGTTCCTGCCCTCTCACATCTCAGTTCAGTCTGCCTGTTAATTACACAGCAATGCTGTAATGCAAGCACCTCCACCCTGAATTTCACATTTTGATTTCAATAATAACTTTAAACAAATTATTGCAAACATTAATCGAAGTATTCCATATAAAGACTAAGTGCATCTTTATAATGTTACAAGGTCCTATGGCTGAAGCTGTAAGTCCATCATGCCATCACTACTGCATAGCTCTCTATGGCCATAGCCCCCCGGTCTACAATTCAATTCACTGGCTAGTGTAGCCATGGATGACAACAGAAAACCTGCCATATTCTATGTATTGTCACAGTGAAATGTATTCTGTAACTAGACAAGCAATATCAGAAGCATCATTTTGTGTATAGAAAGCATGATTTATTTGTATATTCCAGACAGTGCTTAATTTTGGAGACACAGGCAGCAGAGTTATTAACCAATGGTATGTAATTTTTACAGTTCCATTGTCTCAGGAGAGACTTGCTTTCTAAACCAAAACAAAAATAAGAAACAGGGATTAGCTTTTCTCATTTAATTCTTATTTTATGCAATACATGTGATCCATGCCACATCTGTAAAGAGATTCCATTCCATATTGTCAGATCGATGCTGCCAATAGGGTTTATAGCATTGACAATTATTACTGTGATGATAGATAACTGATCAACTGGCTCTTATTATGTATTTTACATCAGGATTGTCCCCTTACTAGAATACATCATCAGAGCAATGGCTCTTTGTATTATCCATCACTTGACCAATGTTTTCTAGTGTTATTCATCATAAAGGCAGTGGCACTTAAAGTCATATATCATCAAAATGATGGTCCTCAAAGTACAATGTAAAAAAACCTTACTCGATATTGTAGGTGTGGTGAAGAATTTATAGGAAACCTTGTGATGAGTTTTAAAGAAAATAAATTATTTGTAAAAATTAACCATACTGCCTAACAGTACCTAATCTGCAGGGATTTAATAGCACATTATTATCTCTTAACTAAGACAGCTCTTCCAAATTTCATTGGAACTAGCAGAAAATTTCTAGAGGAAAAAAAAAATTCTTTTTATAGCATAATTGTGAGTGGAAACAGTGTCACAAAATAGAACAGGAAAATAAAATTATCAAGCTGAGGGTCCTTCAGTGAGTCACCCAACTTCACTTGCCAGAATTCAAATATCTGAGCAGTATCTCCTATTGTTAGTCTGATCTTCTGAATTAGCAAGTTCTCCAGGATGACATTTTTTGAACAAGGACAATAAGGACTCTTGCAAATTTCTTTTATGAAGTCTAACAGAAGTAGAACTTAAATTTTATGTCTAACCTATACTGCAAAGACATTCCTTTCTGTTATTCTCATCTATGATGATCCAATTTTTTCTCTTAAAGAATATGAAATCTGCATTTGATAGCATCAGCACAATCCCAAGCACAGCTACTGGCTGGACAGAGAATGGATTCGGAGTAGCCCTGAGGAGAAGGACTTGGGGGTGTTGATTGATGAAAAGCTCAGTGATGAACACTTGCAGCCCAGAAAGCCAACCATGTCCTGGGCTGTATCAAAAGAAAGGTGAGCAGCAGGTCGAGGGACGTGATTCTGCCCTTCTGCGCTGCTCTTGTGAGACCCCACCTGGAGTACTGCATCCAGCTCTGGGGGCCCCAGTACAAGACATGGAGCTGTTAGAGAGAGTCCAGAGGAGGGCCACGAAGCTGACCAGAGGGCTGGAGCACCTCTCCTATGAGGACAGGCTGAGAGAGTTGGGGTTGTTCAGCCTGGGGAAAAGAAGGCTCCAGGGACACGTAATTGCTGCCTTCCAGTACCTGAAGGGGCCTACAGGAAAGCTGGAGAGGGACTGTTTATCAGGGAGTGTAGTGACAGGACAAGGGGTAATGGCTTTAAGCTGAAAGAGGGTAGACTTAGATTAGATATAAGGAAAAAATTCTGTACTGTTAGAGTGGTGAGGCACTGGAACAAGTTGCCCAGAGAGGTTGTGGCTGCCCCATCCCTGGAAGTGTTTAAGGCCAGGTTGGATGGGGCTTTGGGCAACCTGGTCTAGTGGAAGATGTCCCTGCCCATGGCAGGGATGTTGGACCTAGATGATCTTTGAGGTCCCTTCCAACCCAAACCATTCCATGATTCTTTGATTCTGTGATCTTCAGTTCTGTTTTTGGAAAGAGAAGAATGCAGGTTTTGCAGAAGGGTAACTCTAACAGATTACGTTATACAGAAAAGATGAAGAATATAACTGTTTCAGCACCTGCAAAATCAACATATTATTATTTTATAACCTGATGATAAGATGTCAGTGATACCTATACTGCTACCCATGATTCCTTTTCCCTGGTATTCCTTTATGGTATGCATACTGAGATCTTTCTGTTCTGCATCAGAAAGCTAAATATTTATGTCAAGAACAAGTTTCATCATTTTGTAAACTATGCTCTTTGGCTGTTCTTTGAATAGTTTTGCAAAATAAGTTATTAACACATATGAATATATAGAGCATTTGCGGAGTTCAGATTTATTTTAATTTCTCACTATTAATCACAGTGATGTCTAATAAGTTAATTTATTCTCCTGCAGTAAAATTCAACTTCAAAGAACCATTACTGCAACCTTAGTGGTTTACGCTGTTTTAACTAGCTTTTTCCAGTTAACGACACTATACTTGGTACTAGGTCTAACAATTGCAATACAGCTACTATTTACATAAGCTTTACCTTGCAAGTTTGTGGCTATGCACTGTATCATTTATGTCATCATACAATCTTATGATATCTTGTCACAAATATATGTGTAGTCATTTATGCCTTTTGCAAAACCTACTTTTAAACTCCTATATGTTACACAAGCCACACAGCTTCTTTATTTAGCATGGTAATTAAAGTATGTCAAAGTTGTTCCATCAAATCTAATGTTTAAATCACAGGTCATTTTTGCAGGATTAACTTTGTAGTCACTTCATTCACTATTGGCTTTGCCAGCTTTAGTCTTCATGAAACACCGAGCTAAGGCAATTCCACAGTGATAACAAACACTGCAAAAATAATGATACAGTCTTACCTTGGGCAGTTTCCAGATTCTCCAAAGAACAGTGCTCCTCTTTAACAAATGATCCAAATAAACTTTAGTGGGTTTAAGCCACAAATATTTAATGTTCCAGAAAGTAAAATAATTTCAGATATTTAAACTGAAAAGCTCTTTCAGGTGTTTTAATGCTATTGGGCAGGAACTCAGCTATTTTCTTGAGAGAAGATGGTATAACACAGGTTATAGAATTCGAAGTGAATGTTTAAGTGTCTGCCATGAGGGAGATTATCAAGGCTCTTTACAGAAAAAGGAACCCATTTGTTTTCATTATTATTTAACTCCCAGCAGCAGCAACAAAGCAGTGGACTATTGCAATGTTTAGTTACTACACCTTTGCTAGGGAATTTGAACATAAAGTATGTGGTTTTCCATGTGTTAGTACTTACTGCCCAATGTGTCCTCTGCCCATTAAATAGAAATTTCGCTCCTGTCTCTGCTTCTTTTACTTTCTAATGGCTCTTTGCTCTTCTCTAAAAAAAAAAAAAAAAAAAAAAAAAAAAAAAAAAAGAAGATGACATTATCTGGTAACCTAAAGGGAAATAGTAGCCAAAAAGCACATTTAATGATATTGATCTTAAAATACTCTTTATTTAGAAAATAAAAGTAATTGCTATTCATGACAATGTTCCCATTAAAAAGTTGTTGTGACACTAAACTTGCATCTGCATCAGCTCTTCGCAATTTAAGTGGGTAGGCTGGGGGTGCACAAGAAGTTGAGAGGGAAGACAGCTGGGACAGCTGACCACAAATGACCAAAAGGACATCCCACACCATGTGACATCATGATTAGCAATAAAACCATGGGGAGAAGGGAATTTAGCCAGGTCTGCCACTGCCTGGGAACTGGCTGGGCATCAGTCAGTTGGTGGTGATCAGTTGAGGAGTTTCTTTTGCATACTTCATTTTCTTCAGTTTGTTTATCTTCTTCTTCTTTTGTTGTTGTTGTTTTGTTTATTTATTTTTATTTACCAGTTGGGCTTGGGTCTTTTTTTTTTTTTTTTTTTTTTTGGGGGGGGGTTTTTTTTTTTTTTTTTTTTTTCCTTTTTGGTTTTGTTTTTTTTTTTTTTTTTTCTTTTTTGGGGGGGGGGTATTTTTCTTTTCTTTTCTTTTCTTTTCTTTTCTTTTCTTTTCTTTTCTTTTCTTTTCTAATTATTAAACTGTCTTTATCTCAATCCATGTGTTTCCTCACTTTTACCCTTCCAATTCTCTCACCCATGCAGCTGGGTAGGGTGAGTGGTTCGCCACCTATAAAAGAACGGTGCATCTTTTATAATACTTATGAGGCTTGGAATTAAGAATTCTCAATTCCCACATATAGGTTTTTTAGTTTCAGGAAACAGTCAGGATATTAACAAATAAGGATGGTGTTAGGCAAATACTTTTTCTCTGAACAAATGAGGCTATTCCCAGGAAAAAGACAGATTAAAGAGTTTGGAGAAGAGGAGGAATGAGTTCTGACCAGAGAATCTGAGCATAGTTTTAAAAAAATCTGTCTTGTGGTGTCAATTCTTTAACCAAATCGGTACAGAGCAAGATAGGAAGACATCAGATTGAAACACATGCCAGACAGCAAACTTTTTTTCTTTAAAGAAATTAAAGCCTACAGAAAATCTTTTGAGTATTCCTAAGGATTTAACATATACTAATGCCTTGAATTTATACAACAACGTTCTCGTATCCACTACTTTCCTTGCCCAACAGATTACCCTTCCAACTGTAAAGAATTAGTTGGGGCTAAAAATTCAGTTGCATAAGCAAATTATAGTGCCATGAAATGTTCTGTTTACCTTTGATCTCTCATTCAGATACAAATAATCTTTGCAGTTTTAGGCCTTGTCTGTCATTAGCATGTCTGCTTGCAACTTACATTAAGTATTACTTTGCAAGAACGAATCATGTGCAACTTGAAAAGATGTTCATCACTGGTCTAAAGTATATTGCTGGTCCATTCATTGTGAAAAAGTCAAGAATAAAACACAGGAAAATCCATGTCTACAGCTTGGCTTTGACCCCATACAACTGAGAATGTCAGGGTAAGTATTTAAATAAATTTCCACTGACTTTCCATTAGGCACCAGACAGCTCTATGCAATGCATGAACTACAAATGATGTGTTTCCTTAAAGTTTCATATGCTTTAATGCAATACCTATGTAATATCACTGAAATCATTGAGGAAGTCTCATTTTATAGGAAATATACAGGAAATATAAAATACATACATTTTAAAGCAGAACTACTATTTTAATCAGATAATATTTACTCACCTAGAATAATGTTTTTAAATTATGTGAAGGAAGGAAACTGAGTGTTTTAAAAGTTACACTAATGTTATTATAGCTTTAGTGAGTCTAGAAGAACCGTGCTTTTATTTCCAGGTATCAAAATTGTGGGAAAATTCACGACTGGCTACAATCAGTATTCAGCTATTGTTCCAATTCCCCTATGTGCAATGCTTGTTTAGATGTAAAAAAGGACTTTCCTGGCTAGGAACCAGGCAATTATTCATGTTTGAAAAACACAGGGTTTTTGCCACTAGGTAAGATAAGACTATTGTGTAGATGTCTAGCCCACATGAAACAAATTACAAATGTCACTTCTGGCTTTAGTATTTCACCTCTGTACGTAATTAAAGATTTAAGAATAAAAGGTCTAAGGTAAACCAGGTAGTTACAATTTATTCAGACATTTTTAAAGATTTTAATAGAAGTTTTTTACCAAAATATGAGAGTCTGAAAAATCACTAGCTGATTAATACTACAAGCTGTTATAATAATGACATTAAAGACTAGGAATTTGAAAAATGGGAATAAATAAGAAAAAAATACATTGCTTTCTCTCAGAGTGGAGAGTATCCTATTTCAAGAACAGTTCCTCAAAGTTCTGTTTAGTAACTATCAAAATGAAAATAATTTAATAGCACAGTGATTTGGGGGATCAGGACCATTAAACATAGTTAAACAGAGGCTTGAAAGAAGTAGTGAATAAAGTTGGAAAAGAGGCTGTTCATGAGGAGTTACTTTGGTCTTGAATGCTACAGGCTCTAAGATTGCAATGAATGAATACAGTGGGCCGGTACAATAATAAAATTATGTATCAACAATGGCAAGGAAAATTACATGGAAATGATTAATTTTGTATGCTTATATATATTGATAGCTTTTTAGTGGCTGAAAACACTGTGGAAAGAAAATTAAGCAGCTTTAAGGAGATAACAATGAATAATCTGATGAAACACACAGCAGTCATAAGCATAAATAGGATGCTATGATAGATATAAATGGAAATGAACTAATAAACATTATATATAATATCCTTAAGAGCAGTTGTGAGATGACCATATTTAGGCTAAAAGACTTCTTTTCACACTTAATAATCAAATATTTCCTCTTCCTATAATGTCCACAGAGCTAATTTAATCTCAGGATCATACTTGTGCATGTGCTGTTGAAATAAAATGTACTGGAAAAACATACAGAGACATTTAAGTGATACTAGGTCCATGCCTACAAGAACAAGTCTTCAGTTAGCATGAAATCTAAAAACCCAGTTATTTTATTTTGTCTATTTGCTTTAACTGGCATTAAAAAAACAAACAAATACACAAAAAACAACAACAACAACAAAAAACCCCAAACATACTTAAGGATCAAAATGAACTTTGCAATCTGGCTCTGGATGATGCTCTACTTCAAAAGTAAACTAGGCACAGGGCTTAGACAACATTTATACAGCTATAATTACCTGAAGAATGCTTTTCAATACAAATATTCTCAAAATAGTATGAATAAATCAAATTGTAGGCTGTTGTGTTTTAACCTTAGCCGGCAGCTGAGCACCACACAGCCACTTGCTCACTCCTGTCCCCCACAACACTACGGGGAAGAGAATCAGAAGAGTAAAAGTGAGAAGACTCATGGGTTGAGATAAAGACAGTTTAATAGGTAAAGTAAAAGCCATGCATCCAAGCAAAGCAAAACAAAGAATTCATTCACCACTTTCCCTTCAGCAGGCAGGTGTTCAGCCATCTCCAGGAAAGCAGGGGTCCATCATGTGTAATGGTGACTTGGGAAGACAAACACCATCATTCCGAACATCCCCTCCTTTCCTCCTTCTTCCCCCAGCTTTATATGCTGAGCATGACATCATATGGTATGGAGTATCCCTTTGGTCAGCTGGGGTCAGCTGTCCCAGCTGTGTCCCCTCCAACCCACCTTCTTGTGCACCCCCAGCCTACTCGCTGGTGGGGTGGTGTGAGAAGCAGAAAAGTCCTTGGCTCTGTGTAAGCACTGCTCAGCAGTAACGAAAACATCCCTGTGTTATCAACACTGTTTTCAGCACAAATCCAAAACACAGCCCCATACCAGCTACTATGAAGAAAATTAACTCTATCCCTGCCAAAATCAGCACATAGACATACATACATGGACTTGCGGTACACTGAATTAAGTGTGGTTGGAGAGAGTATCTTGTTTGTAATGAAAGCTAAAGGCCAAAATAAAACAGCAAAACCAGTTTTTATGTGGCAAGCCATGTAACCATATTAAAAATTATTTTCCTTGACTAAAAGTTGGATGAAATATCTTTCGAAACTGATGTCCTCTTTCTTGTTTCTCTTTGATCAGATTGCCCTGTGCGCTTTCTCCATTTATTCCATCCTTTTGCCCATATTAATTTTGGCAATTAAAAAAAAAAAAGTCTAAGACGACATCATCACTGACTACAAGGATGTCTTACAAGACACTTAGAGAAACACCTGTTTTCAGTCAAATTATCTGTAAGTCTGTAGATGATTCTTTCAGCAAAACCACTGAGGTGAAGGGCTCCGGAGCAGAGGATCGCGCCAGGGGACCCTTCCTGAAGCAGCAAAAGCGCGAGGAAACTGTGGCAGCAAAGGCGCAAGGAGAGAGAGGGCAGCCTAGCCCCCCTCCCGCCCCCCTGCCCAGTGTGGGACAAGGGGTCCTGACTCAGAGCAACAGCTCTGACTCAGCGTGGGTGGGGTGAGGGCGATGGTGGCCTAAACCCCTCATGTATAAGCGCAGCCCCCAGCGAGTGCGAGCGACCCGGAGCGCAGCAAACAGGACAGGCAAACAGGCTGTGGCGTGTCAGAAGGGCGCGGCGCGGCAGTTGGTGCAGGCAGGGTGTGCGGGTAGGGCACAGCCCCCATCCTAGGTCTGTTGGGCAACTGAACTTGTGGTCATCGCCATCCCAGGAGACGACCCAGCCATGGTTTTGACCCGACCGAAAGCCAGCGTCAGAAGGAATGTGGCGACCCAGACCAAGGTCCCACGCAAACATGCAGCTGTCTTAGGTCTCTGGCTGCAGGGAATGCCTGAGCCTAACGCTCGGAATAGAGGGCAGCAACAATAATGGCTGTTTTCAATGTAACTGGGTGGATGATCTGCCCAGCCTTGTGGCAAAGTGGAAGGAAGTGGAAAGATTAAGGAGCATAAGGGAGTGTGAGAGGGAGATAGATTGGTGGAGTCACACCCTAGCATCCCTGAGGCCAACAAAGCCGGTGGAGGCTCCACGTGAAGCAAATTATCCCCTGCCATCTTGCCACCAAGCAGAAGGAGGGGACCTAAGAGATGGAGGGGAATGGAGACAGGTCCCAGCACAGGGTGGCAGGCGTATCCCCCACCCAGCCTCCCTCACCTTCCCAGGTGTTTTTCCTTCACCTGCCCTATACAACAGGTATGGGGCTCTAGAAATTGAGGACCAGGCGAATGCAGAGGTGGGTGAAGGCTCATACGAGGGGTTGCATAAGGGGTAACAGTCAGCCCCAGGCATTAGG
>VXBL01001280.1:0-19728 GCA_013400195.1 Aramus guarauna
CAGGTTTTCTCACCCTGACCCAGCTGAGAAATGTCGCCTGAAAAGGAGAAATGACCGTGAAAATAATCTAACTAATGGAAAATTATTAGCACAAGGATGCACCTGGAAGACATCAACACCATTTCAGATATTCACATCTGAATATAGCAAATTGTCATAACATGCACACACGTGTTATGGACAAGAATGTTGCACCATACCTGGGTAATCCTCAGAGACATGCACTGAATAGGATACACTGTAAATAGAAAAAAAAGAAACAACACAATTAATAACAACAACATTAACTGCTGGCATAACATTTTTTTCCTGCTCCTGTACTATTTTATGTTTATTTATGGGTTCCTGGCAGTTTCCAGGACAGAAGGTAACAGCTATTTTGATGGCTTTTGAAGTGCCCAGCTGAAAAAAAAAGAAAAGCGTCATGCATATTTTGAAAGCTTACTTTGCTACATCGGCACATCCCAATTTCAACCTTCCTAAAAAGAATATCAAGAGTGCATTACATTCACTTTAAAGTAACATTTCACAATATCTGTACTTATGCTTAAAAGAAAAAAAAAGCTGCTCTTTGAACACTAGAACTAGAAAATCCCAGTTTTCCCTGCATCTGATTTCCAGGATTGACTGCAGACTTAGTAGGAAGTCTTGCTTAGTAGTAGTGTCTTGCTGGCTGGGGCACTTCTGTACCTTCCCATCAGTCTCAGCAAAGGCTCTGGATGGCTTGGGCTCCCTCCTCTCATCCAAACCACGTATTTATAACAGTTGTGGTAATTTTGTACCTCTTTGTCAAGTTGAGTTCAAATCAAATTCGAAAGAACTACAGTCACACTAAAGGGTAGCCTCACTACATGGATTTCCCGAATCTGTTTCATCAGAAAACAATCATACAAACACACCATCCTTGTTGTCCAGCTCAACCCACATGTGCTTTCCCTACCACCCAGTAGAATCTTTGCTAAATTCACTGCTGAGAGCTGGACAAATGGGCATGATGGTCTGCTCCATTTTCTAACTACCCACTGAGTCCTTCTGAATTTGTTTTAAGGTTGATGTGCATCTTCATTTTGCATTAAAATCATTCAACTCTGCAGCACGTTGAAAGCTTTCTGTTGTATAATTCATGTTCTTTCCACTTCTAAATTCTATAAATTGTATGTGTCACCTTACACATTTAAATAATACATGGCATGTGTTCATGTCTGTAGCAAGTTAAGCAGACAAAGGCAGGATTGCACAGTCCTGTTAATAAATTTTGGTATATATTGTACATCACTGAAAATGGATTCAGGGGATCTTCCTAAATTACAGGAATACAGCTTCCATGTAGACTGTAAAATCAAACCACGTATTATTTTTTTCTTTTTCTCTCCCAAGGACTTCCATTAAATGAGCTCCACTTTCACAATCCAATGGCTGTAGGAGGCAATCAATACGAAAAAGTAGGTCCCTCACCCTTTCTTCTGTAAGTCAATCTACTACCACACAGTTCTGTCACCTGTTTTTGCACATCATCTATTCTAGTGTAATTCATTTTATGTATTGTTTGACTAAGAAGCAAAGATGCCTGTTTCTTCAACAGCTGCAAATGTTCACATAAATTGAAGCAGAAAGTGTTTATTACAGCTGACAACAGATTTAGCCATACAACTCTTGATAGCCTCAGTCAATCCAGAATTAAATCTCATCACTGTGCAAATTCAACATTTTGTGATTTTTCTCTTTTAATTATTCTTCAGACATTTGGAATAGGCAGCATCTGTATCCCCTCATCTTGGAGCATTTTCCCTAAAGACTGGGGTATTCAAAACTAATGAATCTGTCATGGTATAAAATATCACTATTTTAAATAGGAAAATATTCCAAAATAAGGAAATGTTATATCTTAGTGCAGTCATGTGTGGAGAATTTTGCCCTGTGGTGCCAAAAAAAAACCCCCAACAAAACCAATCCAAGAAGTTAACTAAGGGCATCTTCTTACCAAAACCCATCTTCTAGACGTTGTGTTTGTAACCATGACTTCTTCCTTCTACTACCAAAAGAGGTACTTCAGTCTTACTCTTTTAGAATGGCTACTTGCACACCTCTTTGCTGCTTACAGAATTACTGTGTATGGGTTTGTTTGACTCGTTATACAGGATTATCTTCAAGTGTGGACTTTTATTCTAAGAAAAGAAAAATCTTTCTAGAACTCCATATTCTAACTCAAAACCATCTCAATACAATTTAAAAATGGCAGAAAAGCAGGGAAATTCCACACAGGTATTAAAAAAAATTTTCTTCATATTGAGAACAAGAACAGAGTCGGAAGAAGTTACAGAATTTTCAACAGTGCAGATATTCAAAACTCAACTGGATAAGGACCTCGGCAACCTAATCTAACTTTGAAGCTGGACTTGACTTCGAAGTTAACTTCTGCTTTTGAGTGGGAGGTAGATTAGGTAATCTGCACAGGTCATCCCCCTCACATACTCTATGCACTGATGTGCAGAAGCCCTGTGAAAGTGTGTTTCTCTTCCTTCTTCTTCATCAAGTGGTATCTGTGGCAGCAGCAGCTGCGGAGATGTTAAATGGAAACCAATAAGAAAAAAATAATCCTGTAGGTCTTGTGACATGGAACTAAAATGAAAAGGTTAATGAAGATGCAGGTTAGAAATAGCCTCAAATCAGATCCTGTAATGATTGTAAGCAAATTCAGGGTTTGACCCAGAGCCCACCAAATCCAGCTGTGGTCTCACTACCAAAATGAATATTATCAGAGAGGAGAAAGGAAAGGTAAAAATCACATAAAGTAAAACTATTCTGTGATCCCAGTAATAAAAAGTCCCCTGACAGAAAAAAAATTTCTGATGTCACCTCCATCTGAAAAGCATTAACAGAAAATCTATCTGCCAAACCAAAATTAAATGGTAGTATGTTGGAAATAGTAATGGCATCTGATAAGCTTGAGATGGCACTTCAGAGGAAAGTGTTTAAAGGAGAGGTGGACCAAAGATTAAATAACAAAATGCCTGAAAATGGGATATTAACTTCTAATTAAAATAAACCAGTAGTTTTTATTAGAAACACTACTGACTCGGTTTAGGAACTGAACAAAATTTAGTCCTCGACTCAGCAGAACTATTAGGTTATTATGCTGACTGTGTTTAATCTGAAACTCTTTATTTTATTAGTTCCGCTCGCCACTCCCTCACCCCAAAAAAAGTAATGTCTAATTGTCTTCTTTCCATCTAAATTCACATCTTCAGCACATGTTGGGATCTCCGTACTGCCCTCTCCTCCGTGTCTCCAGATCAGTGTACTCTGAGAAGTATTAGTGAAATATTATGCCAGAGAAAGCTCTTCTGGGAACAGACTTTTATATAGCCTATTCCTCTCACACATACTTAAACTCATATTCAGGGAGAATAAATGGCTTATTTGAGCCCCCAGAGAGAGGTGGTGGTGCTTTGCTTGGGCTTGTAATCTTACGTTAGTTATGTGCAGGTTATGGAAGAAAAAAAGGAGAAATAAAACTACTGAACAGAAACTTGGTTTTGTGTCCCAGACTGCCCCTGTGATTGTCACATAGGATCACGCTTAGGCACAGGTTTCTGAGCTCAGGGTAAACTGCTTCCTACTGACTGGGCACATGATTTGTCAGAAAACACGCTGTACCAGGCTAACAAAGGTCTCTTAAGCAGCTCTTGTCCTGCAGCCATCCAAGCACTTTCCTGCGGACTTCAGTGAGATTTAGAGCGAAGACAGAAACACAGGACTGTGATGGCTTACAGCACCTTAAACAGCACAGACTTCAGTGAAGATGCAGATGTTCAACGCCTTTTGGTGTTAAATCCTCTCAGAGCCAAAGAAAGCCTTTACTGAAGCAGCTTTCTCATTTAAGTACTCAGAAATGCAACTGGAATTAAATTAGGCCTGGCCCTCACATAGAAGTACAACATGATTATTCCAGTGAGGGATGTGATATTTCCTTCTGGCGATGCAGTTCCTCTGTACAACCCTATTGCAGTTACAATGCTATAAATACAGCTTATAGCACTATAATTCATTTCCATTCCCATAAACACATTCTAACCAGCCAACCATCATCCTTGCTCGTTCAGTTGTATTGCTTTAGCTACAGGAACATAGTGAAACTCCTGGGTGTAAACAAAGCCTCAATGATGGTGTTATTTCTGTTTTACTCAGCACAGACCCTCTGCAGAAGGCAAACTACAGCACATATTTTTTTCGACCCTTAAGCTCAGAACAAGCTTCATACTAGGAATGGCCTAGCAAAATTTTTGTTATTTAACAAACAATGAAGCACTGTATGAGAAATTAGTGAGAGCTGTCAAGTTTCACTGCGTGTGAGTTTTTAATGTAAACTTCTTATTGCTTGAAATAATATGTAGATCCACAGCCTCAGCTTAGTAACAATTCTAATCACAGGGGACTCCTTGCAAGCATTTTCCAATGTGTTTTAACCATAACTGTTCCTTCTTCAGAAAGATTATCCTGCAAATATCCGTCTGTATTTGAGAACTAATTCATCAACTAGATGGGGATCCACCACATATTTGCTAATTTTCAGATTAATCTGTCCCAATTTGATACAGAACAAGCAGATTCACCTGTATTTGACATTACTATAATTTCTCTAAGCGAGTTAAAAAGGAGTCCAGAGTGCAAACTGATTATACTACCTGGCAAAACATCACCTCAAAATTGAAGCTCCAGGGCAGAGAAAAAAAAATCCATTAAAACTGAAGCAAAGCAAAAGTTACTGTGACAAAGCACATTCATAAAAAGGAAAACCAGCTTCATGTCTTTACATCAATTTGTAAGATTGTTTCCCGTGCCTGGAACTGCAGTTTTTACCTATCACAGCACAAACCCCATGATCAGACGTGCATCCTGAAGACACAACAGTGATGCTGGTGTGTATGACGTATCTCCCCATCAAAGTCATGTTATCTCAACTCTGGGCCACCTGTAGCTTCTCTCTAGGAAAGAAATCCTTTAAGCTGAATTTCCAGCTGTTTTGCACAGCAGGAACACTGTGAAGCATCTGGCACGAGTTTAAGATTTATGTCAATGGAACAGTTACAACAATTCAACCAGCTCTGTCCCATGGCAACAGCTGACTTACTGCCTTATTAAGTGTGGAAATTGTGATCCAGTTTCTATTCCAGTTTTAGCTGTTTCTACTAGAGCCAGAGCTCCATGTGCTAATGTTGTAGCTGGCAAATTCGCTCAAGAAAGGAAACAAGATTTTTTGTCATGTGGAATCTTGTGGTTATCTAACGCTGATCTATAACAAGATAGAGAAAAGAGTAAATAGGACTTTCTTAATCTTAAGGCACCAAGAGCTGCAGAATTCTGAATACATTATTTTTTATTTATAATATCCAAAATCCCAGATCTAGCTCATCAGTAAAGTATTATACCCGAAGAAAAATACTAACACTTAGCAAAGTAAGCTATAGAAAATACGTAAGATTGAATGCTACTGTGGTAGTGATTATATGCCAGGGTCATCTTTTGAACAAGACAGTGAGCTGAAGAAAAGATTAGTGAAACCTTGATAAGAATCATAATGTGATACTGGTGAAAACTTTGGGCCGAAGGGCCTTTCTAATGACGTGTATAATATTTCTGAAAGCACAGTATGATATAGACCTGATGTTTTTATTCTTTTCTGGGTCAGGCAGTAAGAAGCAATAAGGTTGTATGGAACAGATGCAACTGAAATTGTATTCTTTCACCAATTTCTAGGTATCAGCTCTCAGTTACTACCCATCTTCAGTGTCTACACATAACATGCCACAGTAGCACAACATTTCATGAATGTCCCCTAATTAAACAGAAAATATCCCCACTCCCATCTTAAATCCTTTGTTTCCTTGTCTTTGAAAATGCTTCCGAATTCTTCAATGGATTCATATTACTTTCACAGCCTTACCCTCCTATTCTACTTCAACAAGACCACCATTTGATCCTGAAGCCAGACTTTTCAGACCATTTTACTTCTGACTAGCCTTTTTCCTCAAATAAACAAAAGGATTCCACCACGAACACAGGCCACTCTCTTTTCTAGTAACTGGTCCAAGATCCAGTTTAAAACTAATGGCTTGGCAATAAATAATATCACAAATATAGGGTGAAAATTATGATTTTCAGAAGATATACTGTGGAATCCCACCCAGACAAAAATTTCTTATTGCATTCTTGAAACACCTGGCCTTGGGAATTGGCGGCATTTAGGTATTGGCCAGCTGAAAAACTAAGTCAGCTACGTACACAAAAAATTTGGAATATTTAAAAAGAAATTTTTTTTTCTTTTGTGTGTGTGTGTAGTTGGCCTTATTTGAATTAGGAAATTCTCTGAAGAGAATTACAATTCAAAACTAATAGTTAAACACACTGCAAAATGCTTCAATGTCAAGTCTGTCTTCCAATTTGTACAAAGATGACATGCAGGCAAATAACAGCAGAAGAGACCCAGCAGCCATAAGCAGCAATTTTCTATGGCAAAAAGATCTCTTCCGCTTAATGGACACTGCCAAAAGACAACCCTTCCAAAGTCACAGCCTGGAGACAACTATTTTTTTCTACGCTGAAAACAGAAGAAACAAAATAACTATAAAAGCAATTAAAAAAGAAAGCAAAATTTACTACTGTGTTAGTTATAGCTAGGACAAAGAAACTTAATGCAAACTCTCCTTTTAGTGTTCAACAGCCACAACCATGAGTGAAAGATAAATGTTAGGTTTTTTGATAATTTATGAATCAGTGAATTAGCAAAATACTTCATCACTTGGTATGTATGACTACTGTGTTATGAAACACTTCACTACATTTCAGCGGAGCTCTTAAAACAATGCAATTTCACTACAGGAAAAATAATCTTGTTCTTCCACTCTGGAGCTTTTGAAAGGTTCCACCCCACCCTGCACACATAAGTTGAGCATGTGCTCCATTGAAGCTCATATTCAGACATATACATAAAACTATAGCAGCATTATGAATTTTCTTATCAGGTAATTTTTGTAATCAACTATTGCTAGCATTCACAATGTCTTTAGTACAAAATATGGAGACTTTAAAAATGTATTTATAAATGTATATTTATAGAAATATAACACACATTTTACTGTATTGCAAATCACATCAATGAGTGAAGTAAATATTATCAGCCAACACAAATCAGCGAGTCTTGCATTCCGTTCATGCATGATACCTTTACAATAGAGCTCCAGTAATGTGACAAAAACATAAATGGAACTCAAAAAAGTTCCAGTTGCATAAAACACTAACCACAAAATGACGTGCATCTCCAAACAGACAGACAGACAGACAGTAGTTAGAATCATATGAGTTAGAAATACGGAAGATAGCACATCACATGATGTGGTTCTGAAAATAAAAGTTTGCATAAGGCTATTTAAAATGCAAATAAGTATATAGGCTTTTTGCTCTTTCACACAGTGAAATAACTATTGAAGCACAGGACTTGTGCTTTTTTTTCAGCAGTGAAATAACAACTAATGTCATTAAATAAAATAACAATTACTAAAAAATAACCTTATTATCTTCTGGAAAACAGAATTAGAAGTCTCCACAAGTGAGACAAAAATTAAAAGGAGGTGGACCTAAGTTTTCATGCACATATTAGCACAGCTATGGAAAATGTGACTGTTAAACAAAAGCAGCAAGAATAATGTAACTATATTAAAATTTATTTTCTTTTCTGTTACAAAATTTAGAACTTGAATTAAATCCCACTGAAGTCCAAGGGAGACTTTACTACTGGACAAAGAAGATTACAGACAAGTTGCACAGAAAATACAAGACTGCTGACCCCTGCCACACTACTGGTATTTCTAGAAACACGTACTTAATCACTTTGCTAAAAAATTCAAGATGTATTCCAAAGGGTGTAAATTTTGGTGAGCACTTTTTTCTTTTTTTTTTTTTTTTTTAATATTTGCAGCTTTCTATACAACTGGACTGTGAATGATTTCACATCCATGCTATTTTCTGGATTCCTGATTCAATCAAGCTTCGTGGATTTCTAAACAGCTTTTTAAGTACCCTTTAAAATGTTTTGAATGTGTGTGTCTGCATCTCAGCAATTTGTTTTCAGATATACAGGCCACCTTAAATCTCCTTCTGAAACACATTAGTTCAATGAGTTTCTGTATCCCTTGTGATCTAATAACTGATGACCCAGTAACAGTCACAGCTATTTTTTGCTGCTAGATAGAGCCAGGTGCTATCAAAAAATTGAAATTTGTGCACACACTCCTTTCACTATAGACCAAAACTCCCCATGGTGCACCAGCAATTATACAGAAGAGAATAACAAGTGACTCTGAGTAATCTTTTCCTCTGGATGCTGGAGAATGCACGTGTGTGATGACATATGAAAAGTCCCAGGCACAGCTATTGATGACAAATTAGAACCATTCCAACGAGAGATGAGCAGTGTCAATGCGTCAAAAAATGGCATTGCTTTCATTTCTTGATATAACCTAGAGGAACAGAGGCACTGAGTCAAAAGTTCTGTGTTTGCATTTGTCACTAAGAATAATTGAACTACTGGTCCTTTCACATAACCAAAGTGCATCTGAATCAAATGGTGAATGTTATTCATAAAGCCCCGCTTGACTTAGCATATTATTCAAATAAAGGGGATACAGAAGACTGCAGCTCAACCATTTCCCTTTTGCAAAGCATCCAATGAAAAAGGCATGGCAACTTCTAGTAAATGCACTGAAGTCTACAAGATTAATCATCACTCCAACAAACATGAGGGCACTCCTAAAAATAAAAACAGTACTTACGAAATAAGCAAATCAGGGACAATTGGGGGGAAAAAAAGTGCATGCTGTGTGTCATTCTAGAAAGAGTTACATCAAAATATGGCTACATGCGCAAAGTCAGGTTGTCCACAATCAAGACTATATCAGAACCAGACCATTTCACCCAGAACTAAAGGTGCTTCTTCTTGCAGTCATCTTACCAGGTCCAGCTCCCTCCCCTTGACACGAATACTCTTAAACCTCTCTGCTGCGTTCTTCCTTCTCTCCACTGGTTTGAATTTTCCCTCCATCCTCCCCATCAGCTCTTCATCCTCTATCAGTCTTCTCCAGGACAGACAGTGCAAAACAGACTCAGGACAGTAAGCTCTTGACCCAGCTCAGCTGCCACCAGAGCAGCATATATGATTGCAGCCTTCAGACACCTCCTTTCCAGGGTTGGGCCCATCTTCTGCCACTATGTGTTTTCTACAGGTTTGTTTGTTTGTTTGTTTGTTTTAAAGAAGAAAGTTTTTCCTCTCTTCAGCTTCTTTCATTTGGGAGCCTTGTTGTCAAAAGCAACCATGATAAGCTCCTTTTGGAGCCAGTGAAGAATTATCTTAAAGGCATGAGGTTTTGGTCCACATTGTTGCTATTAGAAGGCTGTTCTGAGGCTCTTGTGGCTGTAATTCTAGTAACTCAGCTTTCAATTCTGATAGACTGAATGGAAATCCCTTGTCCAACCCCTGTACAAAGCCCCTCTGTTGTGATCTTTCAAAACAAAAATAAAAGGACACAAAACGCAGCAACCATGATCCCAAGGCAGAGACATAAGGCTAACTGCAAACCGAACAGTTACAGGGATCCAAGCAACAGAGGACAGCATCTTGTCAGAGGAAGTTTTACCTTATCATTTTAGCAGATAATTCCAGCACCTTACCGATCATTACAAACAAAAATAAAGACCATATAAATCCCTGGAGACATTCACTGTTTAACCTCATTATGTCCCTAACAAGTGGAATGGCTCCTTTCCTTTACATGCAGTGTTCAGCAACAGAGAAAACCCCTCAGTATCCTTCTTAGACCACCCTACACATTCATTAATTAGTTGGCATTTTGCTTGTTTATCTAATGAGGTGTGTGACAGCCACTGCTGTGCAGGGAAAAAGTAACTAATTTAAATACTCTTTCTCTTCAGTTCTTTGGGATATCTCACAGAATTCAATTTTTTCCCTTCTTCCTGCTCTCCTCCCTCCCCAAATAAAGTCCCCAACACTTCTTGGTATAGCTGAAATAACGTATTTATGGACTAAAACTATTTTTTCCTATATGCTCCATACATACAGCTTCCATTAACATGAGTACAAATTCAATATATAGCTTCTAAATATAGAGTTTTAACATCAAATGATTGCATTTAGGAATATTGTAAACTACAATTGCATATTCTTGCACACAATCAACATAACACATTCCCATAGGGCAAGATTTTCAATAGATGTTACCTATGAAATTGCCCAATCCAGTATATTCTTGCCCATATAATCCATTCACATAATTCAGGACCACTGGCATACATACAGCCAGTTATTCACGTGTTGCTTGCAAGTAAACACAGTCTCCTGGTCAAGTTAGTAAGGCAGTGTCCAGCACCTCTGAAAATTGCTAATTATGATATACCACAGACCCATATCCTGCACATATTTTAACCCAAGATGATAATCACTGTTCCTGACTCCTGTGCCACACAGCTCCAAGGATTGCTTGCAAACCTGAGAGCTTGGCTCATCCTGATGTCCCGTCACACTAACATGGTCAAAACCACACCATTTTCTGTGGTTAGAGACACAAAAGGAGGTGCTATGCTGCTATTCACAATGCCAGCAGGCTTTGCCTCCTCAGCCCAAAAGAGCCAAGAATTGCAGTGGTGCGAGGGACACGAGAGTAGCTTAAACTCCCACCCCTGGGGCCTCACTGGTATACCTGTAGTACCTCTGCCACTACACCACAGGCATGAACAGCATTCACAAACAGCAAATAAAATGGAAAATTTGGTATGAGTTGACAACAAGAAAAGATGATCTTTTTTTTCCCTTTCTTTTCAGATATGACAGTTTCAGTCTAAGGGCACAGGTACACTTCAAATACAATATTCAGCCCTGGGTGTTCTTAGCATATGAAAGATGTCAGTAAATTGGGGGGAGTACAGGAATCATCAAGAAACAATCAGCAACCTAGCAGAACAGGCCGGTGAGCAAAAGAATGTAAATGGGTTCAGACAGCTAGGTATACCGAGTATGGCAAATCAATGAGCAAGTGTGGTAGGAAATGTGATGACTGCTGAGACATGTTTTCCAGAATACAAACATGAAGATGGGTATCATATTTACATGACGCCCTAAGAAAAAATGGCAAGCCATATTCAGGTGAAATTAGAGGAAAAAGTATAACTTAGCTGAAAATTGGAAATGGAGAATGACATTAAACAGTGAATTAATCTCCCAGGGAAGGTTAGAGGGCTACTCACATAGCCATTTAAAGTATGGATGGAAAAGGAGCTTAAGTAAAATTAATGGGAAAAAAATTGCATTGGCCAGGTTACTAACAAATATGTTTCCCATTGCTAGTTTCAATGAGTTATGAATGAGTAAAATGTTACTTGCCTTTTCTCTAGTAGCTCGGAAAACAAAGTTGTAGGTTGAATATGACATTGATGACTTCTTAACATGACTCACGGAAAAAAAAGTCAAAGTATACCCTTCTACTGTATTTCAATAGTGTGCAGAATATCAGCAGCAAGGAATTTCAGTTCAAGTGCTTTTTATGCATTTGAAGTGGCAGCATTGTCTAAGGTCTAAAACAGTTCTTCCACCAACTTCTCATGAATTTTAGCTGTTCCTGAATATCACACATTTTGATTTCTTCTTCATGACAGAATGCAACAGGAAGCATACTGTGCTTTTTTTTTTTTTTTTTCTTTTTGGCATATTTAGTAACAGTCAATCTAATAAGGAACAATTTCTAAATATATGGGCTGTTCTTGGGATGAAGAATGCTTCTAGGTGCATGACTGCTCACAGAATATTAATTTCGTATTATACTCAGACAAGCATACCTGAATATAATCTGGCAGACATTCCTACAGAAGATGCTAAACAAACTGTAGAAAAAATAACAAAAGATAATTTTAGCACCCTACTCCAACATGTACTTAGATTTCGAATACCATTTTAATTTGTAAAGATACAATTAAAAAATCCCTCCACTAGTCTTAATTAGATCCCTGTCTTCTCAAAAAACTAATTACATGTCAGATGAAGCACTGGCTTAGGAAGCCCCTGTATTCTTGCAAAGGCAGAGGTAGTTCTATTCCCAGCTGTGTTACAGTGACTTGTATGCCTCCCAGCAAGAAAAAATGTACACATTTTCAAAAGGTGATCAGTAACTACAAAGTGTTCTAGACACAGATTTACCTTTCATGTGTGCTGAACCTCTATATCTCCAACAGAAACCAGTGAGAACCATCAGCAGTTTTGAAAAATAAGGCCTCATTGTCCAGATTTAAAAAATAATTAGGCAATAATAATTGTGCAGAAATGGCAGTTAGACACCTAAACCATGTAAGGTACTTGAAAATCGCATCAGTGCATATCCACCATTTTAGATAATTCACTGTTCTCACAAAGGTATAAAAATGTCCATTTTATAATGGATTTCTATAGAAATTTAGGTATCTTAAAAGGGATTTGGTTACCTTAGCACTTTTTATGATACCAGCATGTAAAAACCTTTGAGAAACTGGTAAAATAAGACTCATGGTAAGGTACTCAAAATTGTTACATACTTTTCAAAACACACAGTGAAATCCTGGCCCCATTAAATTAAATAGGCAAAATTCTCACTGACTTTAGAAAAAAGTGAAGGTTTACCCTTGTCTCAGCTTCTACACCAGCAAATCTGCAATAAAAAAAAATTCAGAGATGATGTCCTCCCTTCATCCCTTCCTTACTTCTTGTTCTGTCTGTACAGTCTAGCACACTGAGCCACCAAAATGATCACCAAGATTTGGAAAGCATCCTGAAGATGGGAAATGACCTGTAAGTGCTAAGACATTCTATTATTAAGTATTTCCAGTAAGTCTAGAGGATGAACATGAACATGGCCAGAAACTTCAGTGTTCTGCTAATGTGAGATTAAAACCAGTAAGTCTCTCACTAATACAGAGCTCTTAATCTGAAGATCTCCTCAGAGCCTTTAATAAAGACAGAGCTACATAAAGAAAAACGAGATGGTATAAAGAGAACAAAAGCAATTAACCTATAGAATGACAGAAAAAAAGGGTCAAACACCAAAGAATAACTCCTCCCTTCTTGATGTCTGACTGGCATCACATGCACTGGCAGTGACTTGAAGACCTGTTCAGCCAGCAGTGCTCCACGCTGCACAGAAAGCATCAATGCAAGCCATCATGCAGCTGCAAGTGCTTGTCACCTGTTTACTGAGGACATTGTACGGAGGAACCTAAATATAGGGATTAAAAAATCTGATTCAGACATCTACATCTTAAAATCTGGGCCAGTTTTACCAAGATCCAAACTGTCTTCTCAGGCATGTCAGGATACATAAAACATACACAGCACTGGGTAACTGAACTGCAAATAGTTCAAAGTAGGCAGAGTCAAAATACTGTAAATATGAACACTTAGGAAGATTTTTTTTTTTTTCAGTTTGCAGGCTAGGGTCTTGGGTTCTTCTTAAGGAAGGGTAGTTCACAAAGAAAAACCTTCAGGTAATGCTGCCCAAATGGGTGTATACATTGCATTTTCATGTCCTCAGAAAAACTCCCCTGAAAAACTTACCAGCAGACATGGGTCAAACTTCTCACCTGCTCACACAATTATTTATCATCAGAGGCATCAGTGATGTGAGTCATGCGAGCATCTCGATCAATAAACACCCCCATTTCTTTCACAGCCCCCTCGGGTGCTGCAGGGCGATTGCAGAGGCTGCTCCTCCAGAACAGAAAACCAGGAGCTCGGTGGCAGAGTGATTATAGTTCACTCCGCTCTGAAAGGTCACTCACTTTCCATCATCTGACAGCGTCATTAAGCCCAAGAGAAGTGGGATAACTGTTCCAAATTACTGCCTGGGGTGAAATGGAACAGTAAAGCCGTATCACTTATTTGCACCAGAGAAATTAAAAGGAAAAATAGCAGTCTCCTTTCACACCAGGACACATATAGCAGAGGGCCTGAAAAATATAGCAAGATTTTACTGCTTAACAAAATACTTACAGTGATATATTAAGGCACAGAAATTATTACTGTCGGAAGTCTGTGATGTATTAATGAAAACACATTTGAAAAGCTTCATCGTATTTTTAAATTACGCTAGACTGTGTGTGCTGTGGCCTGGCGAGGGCCCAGCCACCTCCCGGGGTGCGCTGCGTTCTCAGCTCCTGCTGAGGCGGCTGTGGGAGCAGAGGATGCTTGGCACTTTGCAGGATAGGGCCCTCAGCACTCAGAGGAAAATCTAACCTAAATTTAACCTAAATGACTCAATCACAGCAAGCAGCTTTAATTAACAACATTTAACAAGAACGTGGTTAGTGATGTAAGCAAACAAATTTCAAGCTTTTAAAAAAAAACCCCCAAAAACTAAGAAGCTAACACCATACAACAACTTAGCACTGACTATTTCACCTCCCACGTTACTCAGCAGCAAAACTCCAGTTGAGCTGAAGGAAACAGAAATACGCCTCTCTTCCCGCCCTTCCAACTTCTCTAGTTGGATCACCGGAGAAGATACCCATAGCCCCTGTGCTTGGCTGCATTCTCTGCGGGCCTGAGCACTTGTGGAAACACCATCAAAAGTGCTGGGACAATGCCTTGGTGGGAAAGCCAGTGAGACCAATCCTGCTTTATTGGTGGGAAACAAGTACCCAGGAACGACACTGAACTGTTTCAGCTCACGCAGACAGCGGCAGATAGTAACAGATCTTTTCTATCACAGGCACCAGCTGGAAGACTATCCTTTCCTATATAAAGTTCTTCAACACTGGCAAAACTATTGTTATCCACAGGATATGAGTCTTTCACATTGATTGACTCCTACCAAATACAGCTATTTTCAATCCCAATAGAAGGTTTAGAGCTGACTGAGTTTTCGCTAAATTTTTTTCAAGCAATCAGACACATATAATCAAAATGTTATATCTCCTACCTCCTAATTTAGCTAGGTATATCCAACCGTGAATATGTTGTGCAGTGAAATTCCAACTAGTATGGACAACACAGCTTTGCTCCTCTGCAGCCTGCAAAACCTGACACTTCCCTTTTTGAGATAACAAAGTAGAAGGGCTTACATGAAGGCAACTGCCATGCATTTAACTGCTATGCATTTTCAATAAACTAAAGACTTTGAGTTTTACTTCTGGAACACCCAGTATACATTTTTTAGCAAACTTCCACCAAACGTAATCACAGCAGCTGGCTATTTAATTGCCACTGCTCCCCAGAGCAAGGCGATTTTACTGACTTCACATTTGCTAAACTGTCTACAAATAGAATTACATGAGTAGTGATCAGTTTGAGTTTTTAAAAGGTTGAAAATTTTAGTAACATTACATCCTGTAAGTAGTATAGGAGGCAATGGGAACAAGAGGTAATTCCACTGGGAATAAGAGGTTTAGCTGTACCTCTTATAATTAGGAAAATGCATGGATAGAAGACTTTACTGACCATGAGCACTCTGGCACAGTCCTACCAAAAGGACCAATCCTATCATCCCCATAAGCTTTACAGCAGAGGCAAAGCCAATACAGAGCTCACAAATAAGAGCAATGCTATAGAAAACTAGTAAGCAAAATTGGAAGAAAAAACATACACAGCCACTTAAGTGACTTTAATTTACAGACAAACAAATACTCTGCTTATAGATTTTCTTTGTTTTTTTTTTTTTTAAACATTCTTCACAACATGGATTGCATTGAAATATGACAAAGAAAACTGCTCTTGTATGATACACTTCACTAATGAATCCTAACTTTAATGAGGAATTACCGTAATTCAAATTCAATCTCTTAAACAATTTGTCGTCCCTCACCTTCTGTGAATTCACCATGTCATTCTAATATAATGAACATCATCATAATGCGCACTACATCTTTCCAACATCAAAACCACTTGCCTCCCAAAATGGTAATTACAAAAAAAATGAAATTACGGAGAAATAACTACATTTTGTTTGTTTGATTTGTTTTAAAAATAAAAAGCAGATCCTGCAGGACACTGCATCCACTACTGAGTAAGTGTGAAAAGAAGCTAATTTAATTTGATGTACTACATTTACCTTATTAGATCAGGAGAGAAATGGAAATGCAGCAGCATACCATAAATGTGCCTAATAAAGTAGGCAAACATAGGCATCAACAGCTTACACAATGCATTTCCAGTGAGCTATATTTGTTTTCATCAAAGTATTTGTGTAAGCAGAAACTACAGTCTACATCTAAATCTGAAAAGGAAAACAAAAAGGGTACAGCTCATTCAGACAACTAGAGGTCTAGGCATGTAGACTGTTTAATTTAGGAGTCTATTCTTCTTTTCAAGGTCATGCAATCCCCCATTGACCTCAATGGATTTTATGCCCTCAGAAAAACAGAATTTTAAGTCAAAGGTTGTTTGTGTTTGCCTCTCCTTTTACACCCTCTTATTTCAAGTCCACAGGCACAAATGTACCTCCTTTCCTTAAGCAAGAATTGAAAACAACATACCAGCCCCATGAGCGGGCAGGGCACAAGAGGGTCAAGGAGAAGGTATGCTTTAACCCAAAGAATGTGTGGGACCAAAAACACGTGGAGGGCAATGTGAATTGGAAATGCTTAGCAATTATGTTTCTAAACCCAACTGCTCCTAAAGCCAATGGGAGCCCCGACATCCATTTCCATAGGGAAAAACTGCTTCTGTGTAGTTACAAAGCTTAATTGGGGATCAGGCAAGGAGAGGTTTCAGTAAGTGAGCATCCAGTATGAGAGATGCAAGTGAACTAGCTGCTTTATGATCCATTAAGAGATCTAGCCATATAGGAAAAAAAAGGAGAAAAAATTATAATTTGCCCAAATCAGTTTGCACTCAAATCATACTTGATTTAAATAAACAGACACAAGAGTTCAAGGAGTTCAGCTCTGCCTGGGCACAAACGAAACTAATGCAAGCTGGTTTATTAATAGACAGTTAAAACCATCCGGAAACGGCCTGATGACTCAGTACAACTCAGCAGCTGACGGAGATCTCCACAGCTTCACACATGATGGGCGCCTGTGACAACAAGGTCTACAGCTGAAGCCACCAGTGGCAGCACGCAGCTCTCTGGAGCTGATGGTGGGAAGCGCTCAACAGCTGTAATGGACACAGGGGCACTCTGCACTTCACTTGGGTTACTGGCAGGTTAGGTGGTCATCTGCACGTGCTGTCACACCAGCTGGTGAAGGAACCCCAACAGCCTGGTCCGAGCAAGGGAGACGCGGCTGACCTGGAGACTTACTGGCTCCATGGGCTGGGGCTGACACCGAGCGTGAGGGGCAATGGGAGAGGTTCCCTGCAGCATCCTGCAGTCTAAGGGGTCATTGCCAGGGGGCATGGGACACTTAGTGAGGTGCCTGGGAACAGTCCTTGGGAACTGCCCAAGACTCAAGCTGGGAAGGATCAAAGGTCGGCAAAGGCGGTCTGGAGGGGAACAAGCAAAGGAAAATAGAAGGACAAAGGGTATAAAAGAGGCTGGTCCTGTGTCAACAGGTCAGTATGCTTTTCTGGCCGTCCCCTGTGCTGGCTAAGCAAGGGCTGGCCTCTCATGAGCACCAAGATCAACTAGCAGGTGAACAGGACAGCAGGCTGGGGCAGGAGGGGCTATATATGTATATACGCCTATTGTGCCTACCGGGGATACACGCTCAACCTCACCACCAGCCGGACTTGGGGAAACAGAGCTGTGGCTGCCTCACCTCTGGCAGGCTACCAGGGTCGGCAGCTCCTGGCAAATACCATCTTTGTGCTAGATTTACACAAGTAATTTTCAACTCCTCATTTGATATCCAAATAGGAAGAACTATATACCCACTGAAGTACAGTTGAGAATATCCTAACTATATTCCTCACAGCTCACAAACTTCCAAAGATCAGTTATCATGGAACAATATAGAAAGCTTTCCAGATGCAAACTTTGTATCTGAGAGTAAATACTAACAAATCTAATAAACAGTGTAGTAACACACCTTTAAAACTATAATAAATGTTCTACACTTCTACTGGGGAAAAATATTAACTCAAAAGTCACATTAACTTGCCAGAAAACAAGTTTGGGGTGATAAATACTGGTTTGTGGTTGTAGATTTGTAGCTTTACATCCAGTTGAGCCACCAGTGCCTTCAAACAGCTGAGACTGATAAAAGTGTGGTCCAGTGAAAACAAACGAGGATGAGATCTGAGCTTTGCACCTGGCAACTCATGAACTCCTTTACATGGCTTTGAGCCTCCTGCTTTCTCTTCCCCTTCTGCAAAATGCTTTGAAAACTGCAGATGAAAAGCCTATGTTTAATGCGCATTATATTGAAGCCTGATACTCTGAAGTAAGATACAAAGTAGAAGCAAATTAGCAGCCAAGTTCTCAGATAGTAAACAGCACCTTCCCTGCATCCCAGCTGGTAATTTTCTCAAACCAAGCGGCCACCTCACAGATCAGTTCCTACTTTTCACCTGTGACCGGAAACTTCTCAGAAACTGCTTGCAAAGCTGTGACCTCCAAAACCAACTAATGTCCCTGGCCACATCCGACAGAGCCCAGGTGAAGCCAGCGAGCAAGCCCTGTCCTTGGCAGACCCACCATGCCACCATGGGGCAGTGCTGGCAAAAGGGATAATCAATCTCTGCTGAGGATTTGCTCCAGTTTCTCCCAAATACAAATGTGGATAGCCCGGCAGCTCGTCACAGCCCTCATGTCAGCCATGTCATACAACTGCCAAAGCAGGTGCCGTGTCGGAGCTGCTTGCAAATTCCGAGCAGCTGACATTGGCCACTTCTTGCTATGCCTACCGAGCGATTCCAAAGAAAATAAGATCTGTGTAAGGGGATGCAAGCAGGACCAGACCTTTTGACTGGTAAATCAATTGACACACAATTTGTCTGAAGATCAATGTTTCTCTAATGTCTGTTGCAAAGTAAAAATATCTTTTCTTGATGACTCATTTTCCACACTAAAGAACATCCGTGGGTGGGAGAACAGAGATGAAGCAATTCTATTTTTTTCATCCTGTCACTATTGTAGCAGCTCTAAACTCCAGCATGAAATAGAAATGAAGCACTTCCAAGATATTTCCAGCAAGTGAACTGAACAGCACTGTTTTGTTACCTCTTTTGTCATCATTTTTATCCAGATGCATATTATATTCAAATGATTTCAGCACAGTTATGCTCACCCTCAGAATATGACCTTCCAAACACAGAGGCAGAAGTGGGGATTTTATTGCATAAACTGCTCAAATGTGTGGTGTTATCTGCAAAAACTTCTTTGCTGTTAGTGTTGTGAGTCCTGTCACGCTTTAGTTAAGTTAGGACCAGAGTCCCTATGAATTTAATGAGAATATATTTATCCCACAGGATTAGACTAAACAACGGCCTCTTGGAGTAAGGAGTGCCTCAGAAAATGTCTGCTACACTGCTGGAATCTGAAACTCTACAGTGCTCGGCAAGGGCTTTCTCCTGTCCCAGTGTCCCCCTACTATGCTACGCTTCGAGTGGAGATGATACATCATCCCTTTTGTTCCAGATGGGGAAAGGCGTGGGATACTGACACCTAGTATCAGGACAAGTAGGTGATCCCAGCATCCTCCTAGGGAAGGAACAATTTTCATACACTCAGAAGCGGGGCAGAAAACAGCCCACAGCTT
>VXBL01001281.1:4637-15824 GCA_013400195.1 Aramus guarauna
TCCACCGCTTCCCCTGCCTGCACCACCACCGCATCCCCTGCCTGCACTCCCTGAGCCCCTGACCATCCACCTGAACTCCCCGCGATGCAGCTCTGCCGGCACCCCCCACACCCGGCTGCCTCACCAGCTTCCCCTCCCAGCCAGGCCTCACACACGGCCCGGGAGGGGGGTGGGCCTTGCCTGCACCCTGCCTGCACACTCACGGCCCTCACTTGCAGCGAGAGGACACGGGGTGGGGGGGGGCCCTTCCCACCTCAACCCACACGTTGACCCAAACCATCTTCTACAGTGCTATGGGGGTGGCGCAGAGGGGCCCGGCAGCCTTACGGAGCATCCCACGGACAGGGATGAGAGCAGGAGGGATGCTGAGGGTCGTGGGGATGGGAGCTCAGCAGGTGGGTCTGCGAGGAAGGACCGCATCCATGGGCTGCTAAGGTGCATGTAAGCCCTCACAGGTCCTACCCACCACGTCTCCTCCACCCTGCAGAGCACCAAGGGAGCCCAAACAGCCACATCCCAGGAGAAATACTGAAGATGCCACGCTGTGCTTTCAACCCCGACCATCTTGGCCGTGGGAAGGCCAGTGACACCCCTGTCAACTGCTGTGAGGGACCGTGTCAGGCATGCTGTCTCATTGCATTTCATTAACCACCATGCTCCCTGGCTGCATGCAGCCCCTTGGGCTCAGCAGCTGTCCTGCTCTCAAACCAGATGCATGAAATCCTCTGCTCTTGCAGCCCTTTCTTCAGGTCACTCCTCCCTCCTTGCCCACAGTCTTGCACAAGACGAAGTTTTTCCCTTGTGCCTTGGAGCCAACGAGGAGGGACAGTGTGTTCCCAGACATCCTTGAGGATATTCCCTTCCCCCAGTGACCCACCACAGGGCCCCATGGCTGTGACAAGCAAGCGTGTCCCTTTGCCACGTTGGTATCAGACCATCCTGGCAGGATATACATCTCATATATATGTATGATCATATACGATCAGAAGAAGGTTTTAAGATTTCTTTCTTGGAGCTTTATCAGGTAGCTCTGCTTTGGGGAAAAATTTGGTAAAGGAAATGGTCTGCAGGGAAAAAGCACTGGCTGAGGATCCTCCCATCACTGGAGATTTCAGTGCCCAGACAGGGTCCTGAGCTGAGGGCTCCCACCTAGGTCTTGTTTCTCCTGCCCAAAGGCATCCTGAAGCTGAAGACATGAGATCCATCCAAGTGTAACCATGGTCAGCTCCAGTCCTGGTGTCAGCCTAGCGTTGAAGAAAGCTCTGCCCCTGCCGTGGGGACACATATCACACCTTTATAACATCTTTGGGGATGGAGGCTGCCTGGGGAAATGCTGTCAGGAACAACAAGGTATGAAGTGACCCAGCTTGCAGCAGCCAGGATTTAAAGGTCTGAACTGGATGTGGCTCCCAACTCAATTTCTTCTAGTCACCCGTTCCTCTGGGAGTAGAGCTCAGGGCCTTCCTGAAGCCAAAGCTGGAGATGAAAAAGCAGAGACAACCTGCAGCAGCAAGTCCCATAGCTGCATCTTTGTAAGAAGATACTTTAAAGTTTGTTTTAACTTGCTCCTTGGCCTCCTTTGGATGCTGTCTTGTTCTTCCCCTGGAAGTAATGAGTATTTTGTTCTCTAGAGGCCATCTCCACATTCGTATGTGACTGTATCTTCCCTGCTCTTGGTCTTAAAACTTCATGGGCACAGCTTGAGACCTGTTCCACTTCCCTGCACATCATTTGCACTGGAAAAGGTGCTATGAAAGGTAATTTGGGCTGCAGCTTATTTCAAATAATGACGGTTTTAATGTACAGGACTCTGCCAGCAAGCTAAGAACTGGATTCAGGCATGAAGATCTGGTAGGATGCTAAGAAGCTCTTCCACGCACAGGAGAAAGTCCAGAGCTGTGTCTATGCTACCTGCCAGAGCAGCTGACTGTATCCCAGCGATGCAGCTCTGTACCCAGGAGATCCAGGAGATCTGTCTTCGATTCTTGCATCCACCCAGCAACCCAAAAGCCTGAGGACCTTTGATTTTAGGATCAGGACCTTGCCTCTGCCTGTGACTGATGAAGCTTGCTTGGCACCAGCTGGTGGTCTGCTGGGTGCTGACAGGGTGGGACGTGCACAGGCTGCTCTGCTTGGCCTGCACGCCCTCTCAATGGCCATGGTGCCACACAGAGGGTCGCGTTTGGTGGCCCTGAACTGACACTGAGCTCACTGCCGTCTTTATCTCCAAGTCTATCTCCATTCCACTCTGAGCCGAGTGGCTCCAGGGGCTCTTTTCCATACTCTCCACCATTTGGAGAAGAGGCCTTCCAGCCTTTCTTGCTCCTGCCCATCACCTGCCTGAGGACAGCTGCTCCAGGGACTCCCCCATGTGCATGTAGAAACCTGCTGCCCACACATGGCACAGCTGGACATGCCAGATGCCCACCACGTCCCTGCACGTGGCCCAAGAGGGACCGATATTTGCAAGGGCCAGCCCTGCCCCCAGCTATGGTCAGCACTTGTCCAGAGGCAAGAAATCTGGGTCCTGTTTCCAACCCAGACAGCTTTGCAAGGTGGGTCTAACTAATTCCTCTGAGCACTTCCCCACCTCTCCCAAAAGGGGTAGGAAATGAGGTTGGGGAAAATCCCTCTCTCCTCAGATGCCTAGGAATGGAAATTAAATTAGAGGAGTAGCTTTAGGAGCAAAGGTAATGAGAGGGCTGGGCTTGCTCTGGGTTCACTGGGAGAAAGTCTGGGGGAAGAAAGGTGTCAAACAGCAGGAGAAGCTGGAGGCCAGATGAACGAAGGTGGACAGAGCTCCCTGTTACTTGGGGCACCATGCTGGAGCATGATGCCTCCGAGCCAGGCGGGGCGGGACCAGGCTCTCTCTTGCCTGCTGGGATCCAGTGATGAGGAGATGGAAGGGGACCCCCTGACTCTGGATAGGAGTGGGGGTCTCAGCTCTCGGCAGAGCTTCCCACCCACAGCGCCTGGCTGTGCTCCCTGGTGCTGGCCTGGCTGTGGGCAGCCAGCTTGCACAGCCGGAGTTGTATTTTTGGTTATTTTTGGTTTCTTAGCTCTTTTACCAAGAAAATAATTTGGGGCGACAGACAAGAGGGTTAAACCCAGCTAACAACATCGTTGCTGCACCATCCATAGCTTTCTAACACCAGCTTTCTGCTATTTAAGTCAGATTGCAGCTATCGCCATAAGCTGCCCATGTAGAAACAGTTTATATCTGCACTGATAGCAGTCAAAGAGCATAAAAAAAAAAAGGGTTCATTTTCTTGCTCGCCTGCCCCAGCTGCAAGAACACAGCATCCACGGTCTCATTTTTGCTATGTTCAGGCAATGAAACCCCAAAGCCTTGCTCCAGGTGCCCACGTCTGTAAGGACCTCCTGGTCCTGCACAGGGGACAAGAGGGCTCCCATCCTTCTCAGGGACTTGCTGGCTCAACAGGCAGGATTTAAGCTCCCCTCTAGACCCTTCTGAAATGCTTCTCAGGGAGGTGCTCCCTGGGGAAGACTGTGGGTCCACCTCCAGCTGTTATTATAGAATCACAGAAGGGTTTGTGTTGGAAGGGGCCTTAAAGGCCCTCTAGTTCCACCCCCCCGCCATGGGCAGGGCCACCCTCCACTAGACCAGGTTGCCCAAAGCCCCATCCAACCTGGCCTTCAACACTGCCAGGGAGCCAGGGGCAGCCACAGCTTCTCTGGGCACCCTGGGCCAGGGCCTCAGCACCCTCACAGGGAAGACTTTTGTGCAGGTGGCCACACAGGGGTGCCAGAGACTGCCTGTCTGCAGCCACCCATCCCTCTGCCAGGCACCAAACCCATCACAGACAGCAAGCATTCTCCTACTGCTGCAGCCCAAAAAACTGCCCTTTCAGGAACATGGTCCAGCNGTTGTATTTTTGGTTATTTTTGGTTTCTTAGCTCTTTTACCAAGAAAATAATTTGGGGCGACAGACAAGAGGGTTAAACCCAGCTAACAACATCGTTGCTGCACCATCCATAGCTTTCTAACACCAGCTTTCTGCTATTTAAGTCAGATTGCAGCTATCGCCATAAGCTGCCCATGTAGAAACAGTTTATATCTGCACTGATAGCAGTCAAAGAGCATAAAAAAAAAAAGGGTTCATTTTCTTGCTCGCCTGCCCCAGCTGCAAGAACACAGCATCCACGGTCTCATTTTTGCTATGTTCAGGCAATGAAACCCCAAAGCCTTGCTCCAGGTGCCCACGTCTGTAAGGACCTCCTGGTCCTGCACAGGGGACAAGAGGGCTCCCATCCTTCTCAGGGACTTGCTGGCTCAACAGGCAGGATTTAAGCTCCCCTCTAGACCCTTCTGAAATGCTTCTCAGGGAGGTGCTCCCTGGGGAAGACTGTGGGTCCACCTCCAGCTGTTATTATAGAATCACAGAAGGGTTTGTGTTGGAAGGGGCCTTAAAGGCCCTCTAGTTCCACCCCCCCGCCATGGGCAGGGCCACCCTCCACTAGCCCAGGTTGCCCAAAGCCCCATCCAACCTGGCCTTCAACACTGCCAGGGAGCCAGGGGCAGCCACAGCTTCTCTGGGCACCCTGGGCCAGGGCCTCAGCACCCTCACAGGGAAGACTTTTGTGCAGGTGGCCACACAGGGGTGCCAGAGACTGCCTGTCTGCAGCCACCCATCCCTCTGCCAGGCACCAAACCCATCACAGACAGCAAGCATTCTCCTACTGCTGCAGCCCAAAAAACTGCCCTTTCAGGAACATGGTCCAGCATCCTGGACTCTGCAGGTGCTTTGTATCCTGCAAGCTGTGACAGCCAAGCATGCAATGCCGCTTGCAACACCAGGTTTATGCCCTGCTGCGAGTCTCATCAACTGTTCACGGCACAGAGGAGGATGGGGAGTACTAGGATCCCTTACAATAGCTCATGGTATTTGCAAGTCAGTCTTTCAGAATAAGGAAGGAATAATGCTAAACGTGGTTTACCCAAGTTCTGTCTCTTTGGAGTAACAATTTCCTGTTGTGTTATCAGCAGGTAGTAAGGATGTGCAGGTAAAAAGACTCACATAGGACTTAAGAGTAAGTTCTAAGGAGCAACCCGTGGCTTTGAGGAAATTCTCAGCCACAGGAAATCCTTCAGGAAAGCCTGAGGATGACCAGAACATGTTTTTTGGTCTTCCTGGAGGAGTTACACATTTCTCTCACCAAGTTCCGTAAGAGTTAACCGTCCCTGGGATGAAGTTGGTTTTAAAGTCTGCATTACAGAAGTAATGTGAGTTTCATGCAGCTGAGAGATGCTGCAGGATTCAGTAGACTCATGTGCACTTGTTGATGCATGTCCTGCATCCTGGCAGATGCCAGTTCTCTTTCTTTGCTCAAAGAACTTGCTGGATGCTCCTTGGGCTCCTCTTGCTTGTCTTCCTCTCTGCTTCCTTTCCCCTGAAAGCTTCAGAGGAAGCAAACATTTCCTGGACCATATTAATTTAAAATACACTAATTTTAATAAGCATTTAGGGTGCTCAGTTGCTGCTGCAGTGAGTGTGTAGCCACCCAAATACGTGTTTGAGCAGAGGCGTTGCATAAGGCAAGGAAGACCAGAGTCAGCTGCAGGAGCTCAGGATAGGGGAGAACAGCTGTAACAGCTGGATGAACAAGGAGGGCTTGCTAGGAGGCAAAGACAGTGGTCCACAAATCACAGAACTCCCGCCAGTACCTTGACCACTGGTGTTAATGACAAGGCAATTAAAATAAGGAGCCAGACTGAAGCTTGCCGAATCACCCAAATGTACCTAAGTCACACAACGATGTTACTTAGGGCCCTGCTGCAGGGATTTACAGCATTGCATCTCCTCTTCCTTTTAGAAACACCCCCTCACCCAAAAATCAGTTAAGTTTCTAGCCCTCCTGAAAGGTGGGGGAGAAGAAGAGCAGAGGAACCTGGAAAATATGAACCAAGTTTAACCTCACAGTTCAAAAAACACCCAGAAAGGAAAGCGGGGGGAGGGGGCTGACTCATGGTATTTGAATGCTTGGGGTTGGCAGTGTAGTATTTCTGTTTGAGTCCAGCCCATGAAATCCTGGATGTTTTGCAAGACACTGTTAGATGACTTCTAGACCAAAACTATGCTGCAGTTCACAGAGTCTGCCGAGCCCTGCTCCGACTGTGGCTTGTGACATTGATTTTTCAACCTTTGTTCAGGGACTGAGTGGAAGGATAACTGAAGGCTAACATCCCTGCCATTACTCTTGTCCTCCAGCTGGCATTGGAGACCCAGAGCAGTGTGCTGGAGTACGGTTTCAGCACTGAACATAAACAGACAATTTTCTAGCACGCCACCAGCTCTAAAGGCCACGCAGTCATTTCAGGCACAGTCTGACCTGGGGACAAATCCACAGAAAGTTTCGGTGTTCCCCCAGCACTTCTGGCACATTAGTAACAACTAACTTCTTCACATGATGGAGGAAAGCCTGTGGGTTTCACAAGGGCAGGAAGAAGCGTGCTCCTCTGCCTGGATCTCCAGATGCAGGCAATGCAGGAGGGCAGGAGTGAGGTGCAGACAACCCAGTGGGATGAGCACCTCCATCTCGATGCTCAGGCACTAAGCTCAGCCTTGGACCAAGCCTAAGATTATGCCAAGAGTGGACCTTCAGCACAAAGTTTGGGGCAGGGTACCAGAGCCACCAGCGGGGACCATCAGGAGGCGGAGACATGAATCAGTGGGAGCAAGATGAGATGGAGAGAAGGGATAAATTACTGAGCACAGGCTAGCTATGTGTCTAGGGGATGGCTCAGAGCTAGCTGATTAGATCTGGAGACACAGGTCTTGTAACGCTACTGTCTGAGTTGTTTTGCTGACCCAAGGCAGCTAAAAATAAAGGCAAGTAGACAAAACATCACCTGCTCTACTGACAAAGTACATTAGTGACTAAGGGTGGCCTTAGAGAACCAGATTAGTGTGGCACAGCTGGATTCTCCGCAGCCTGTCGATACCGTCCTGTGGCCAAGGACTTCCATAATACCGTTCTGCCTCATCAATGTTTCAGGGACTTCCTCTGACAGCTTTCTACTTGCTGGGGCTCTGGAAAGGTCTTTCTCTTCTACCTAGTGTCTTATTTCCACCTAAAGCATTAAGTGTATCTTTGGGACTCCTAATCCTTTGCCAGCTTGAAATATATCTAATAGCTTTAGAGGGGGAGACAGGCAGAAGATGGAGTTTCTTCAAAAGGGCAAGTTTAACCCCTTCCCCACCTTCTGCCTCACCATAAATGAATAATCACATCACTACAGAGCACCAGGATGCTCCCTGCATCCTGTCCGACACCATATTTATCAGGGTTAAGTGAGACCCCTGCACACCTCTCGGTCACTGAGCCTCAAAAGACAGAGAAGAAATTTATAGCAACCTGCTCCTTCTTCCCCCACCCTTTGCCCTTTGCCTGCTCTCAGCGGAGCACAGGGCTCTCCACTGCCTCGCTGCAGAGATGGGGAAGCTGCCACAGCCTTAAGGGGCTCCTGAACCCCACCGAAGGCCAACAAGAGTAAAACCTCCTTCTGCTTTTTTTGCCAGGCTCGTAAACTGGCCTCTGCTGAGCCTTCTCCTCAGCCAGAGCAGCCTGCTTCTTCCCTTGCTATCTTAAATTACGTGCCTCTTCTTTATTCCTCTCTCTTTTTGCTCCTCCTGGGTCTCCTCCTCCAGTCCAGGGCTGCAATTAAAAGCCCAGGTCTCTTCCGTTTCCCATGGAGAGAGTCGCAGAGAGTCACCCCTGCCAGAGGGGGGATTTCAAACCTCCATCTGTGATGTGTCTCACCTCCAGTCCTTCCCTTTGCCTAAATTTTCCCAGCCCTTTCTTGTGGCTAGGAGGAGAGCTCTTCTTAGGATGCATCATCAAGAGACTTGGGTAAATCTGGAATGCAGGTGCTGTTTCCAGCAATGTATGTTTCCCTGGAGCATTTGGCTGCCTCCTAATGGGAAAATTGTCTGCTAGGATGAATCCAAGGGCCCAAAGCTCTGAGCTCTTTGAAAAACATTATGCCTCAGTCTACCATTTGAGGCAGGTAAGTGACACAGTTTGGGTTTGTGGTTTGTTTTTCTTGGGTTTTTTTTTTTTTGTAGATAAATAAGCAGAGCTACAAAGATCCTGAGCTACACAACATACCCATGCCAAAATTTTAGATATCTCCCAGGCTTCTTGCTCCTGTCATCCTTTCCCATTTCTTCCTGTTGCACTACAGAAATGCTGTACGCAGCTGGAATACAGCTTACATGAAAGATGCCGTGTATAATACCCTCGCACTGCACACCAGCACTCACCAATGTGACCTTGGTTAAAATTGGAAGCCATCCCAGCTCTTTCTTCTTCACTAATATATTTAGAAGCCTTTGCTGAGCCTGGCAGAGCAGCACTAACCTGCACACTCACAGTGTGTCAGAAGAAATGTGCTGTGATATATAGCTTAAGAATCACAAGGCTACAGTAGAGCAGGTGTGGAATTGGACTGGGTGTGAGGATCCAAGAGTCATCATCTGGACCTTGGGTAAAGGCTCAATGACAAACAAATGATATACTGCCTGTCCCAGAGGCTTCTCCGGGATGTATGTGCTGGCTTTGAGCGGAGTCTGATGGTGGGAACTGCTCAAAGATGCCTTTCAGAGTTGTACACGCTGATGCTCAGGTTTTTGAAGCCTTGCTGAGATGAATGCCAGGGTTAGCCTCTCTTGCACACTTCCCAAATCTCTTTGCCACTAGAGTGAAATGTCTTGGCAGGAGATTATTTCTCTTTCAGGAGCGTGAGAGCTTGGAGCAGCAAGCAAGGAGCTTGCTGGGGGAGGTCGTCCCACCCCAGCTACTCTGGAAGTGCCTGATAATAGTTATGAGTTAGGACACTTCAGATTACCAGAACTCAAGGGAAACCTTCAGGTGACAGACACAAGGACTGTCATCACCTCCTACCAAGACAGATAAATCCGTGCAACGCCTTCCTAAACCTTGCTCAGGTAAATACCATTTGACAAGAGGACAGCTTCTCTCGCCTGGTTCTCCAGTCCTTTCTGGTGTAATCACCATTTAATCAGGAACATATAGGTGTGATATACCGATACATGAAGGTCAGCTATGTTTAAAATAAGGAAGCTGAGAGCTGAGCCATAGCTAAATAGAGAAGCTTAGTGATACCCTACTGCAGCTGAGAAGCTGTAACTGTCCTCATGCATGATCTAAGCTCGTAACAAGTGTCAGGTATTTCAACCTACTAACTAGTTGGTCACTAACCGGAGGGATATAGGTGTAGAGCATATACATAGCAACCACAGCTTCGCTGGTGAATAGTAAATTGTGTTTCTCAGCATTCAATCATTTTGAGCTTAAAATCACTCAAGGTGCTGTCTCCTAGCAGAGCCTCACTGATGCCTGCGGAGAACTCTACCTGTAGGCACTTGTGACATGATTACTTATGGATCAGCATGGAGGACTCCTCCACAAATAAAGTCTAGCTGGGTGTTTCAGGACAACAGAGACAAAGTAATTTTGAGCCCATATGAAGAAGGTTCGCAGATGGCTTTTTGTACAGTGATTCATTGGTGAAGTACCAGTCTGGTCCAGGCTATATGGAGTTGTATTTTCTGTATTAACACATGCTGTATGTAACAGCATGGAGCACCGCCATGGTGCTGGTCACAAAGTGGTGGCATTCAGAGGCAGTGCAGACTTCTACACGCTTTAATCAGCCTTGAAGAACCACCTCAAAGCTCAAGGTGTTCAGTTTTTATGCTGTTTTTCTCCCTTGGCCTTTTTCCCAGCAGTATTATCTCCAAACCAAACTACTTAGCATGTTATGAATCTGTTCCTGGCGGTGTTGAACCAGCCACCAAACCATCTCAAAGACCTGGCAATTGGTCCAACCATTCATTAAATTACCAATGCCCATCTGGTTGCTGCTATCCACTGGTTGGTTTGATCTGGTCTTCTACTTGCATCTTATCCTCGACATCCAACAGAGAACTTGCAGAGCTGTTGGCACTGCACTGGGCCTATCTTTGGCTGATATCTTGCATTGCGCTAGTGCGACATCCAACTGCAGTGAAGCAGGACTGAGAAAGTGACACCAGCGATAATGTGCTTTACAATGAGTCATTAATAAAAAGAAAAGTGCTTGGAGGTGACAAAGTTCCTATTAAGCTTAACAGCATTAGGCCTGTTTAGTTAAGTTTAAGAGATAATTGCTATAGTGACATGTTCACATTTCTAAAGTGCAAAAACAATAGCTCCATTTTGCAAATGTTAAGACATTTCTCTTGGAAAAGAGAAAGGAGGAATGAACAAATGAATGAACGAACGAATGAATGAATGAGTGAATATCAGCTCGAGGAAATGAAGGTGCACTGAAGGAAAAAAAGAAGAAAGAGGATTTTAGCTTGGAGCACATTTAAAAATAGAAATAGGACAAAAAAAAATAATTCCAGATATCTTCTCTGTATGAGGTTGTGCTCCTGCTGGAAGAAAGGACTGGCTGCTGCAGTCAGCTCTGCTTGGGAGTGNCTATGATCATAGATAACAGAATGGTTTGGGTTGGAAGGGACCTCAAAGCCCATCGAGTTCTACCCCCTGCCATGGGCAGGGACACCCTCCACTAGCCCAGGTTGCCCAAAGCCCCATCCAACCTGGCCTTCAACACTGCCAGAGAGCCAGGGGTAGCCACAGCTTCTCTGGGCACCCTGTGCCAGGGCCTCAGCACCCTCACAGGGAAGAATCTCTTCCCAATAGCTGATCTAAATCTCCCCTCCTTCAGTTTAAAACCATCAACCCTCACCCTATCACTACCCTCCCTGACAAAGAGTCGTTCCCCACCTTTCCTGTAGGCCTCCTTCAAGTACTGGAAGGCTGCTATAAGGTCTCCCTTAAAGCCTTTATGTCAAGCCAACCCTCAGACACTTAGCTCAGGGTTGCCCTAGCCAACTACTTGCCTCTGCCCACAAAATCACAGAATCACAGAACAGTAGGGGTTGGAAGGGACCTCCAGAGATCATCTAGTCCAACCCCCTTGCTAGAGCAGGATCACCCAGAGCAGGTTGCACAGGATCACGTCCAGGTGAGTTTTGAATCTCTCCAGAGGAGACTCCACAACCTCTCTGGCCACCTTCTATCCCATTCATTTCCTCCTAGGACATCTCATGCAACTTCTGGCTTCAGGTGACCCAGATATTTCCCTGGCCTGAA
>VXBL01001284.1:1648-13731 GCA_013400195.1 Aramus guarauna
TCCCTCCCCCTTAATTTTTTTTTTTTTTTTTTTTTTTTTTTTTTAAGATAGGACGTCAAATATTCGAACTCTTCCTGTCTTCACAAAGTAGCCCAACCAGCATAGACTTCAGGCCCTATGTTTTCTAAACTTATGTGTCCTGTTAGCATTTAATCAGTAATTTCCTGATGCAGGTGCAGGTGCAGGGCAAGTTGACCTTCTCCAACCCCACAGTTCTGGAAGTTTCTGTAGTATCAAAATATTATTGGGTTTACATTGAACTTAGAAGAAATTGTCAAGAACAGAAGAAAGAATGGGCACAAAAAAAAAGAATAATGGAAAAACTGTGAAAATGGAACACGGAAGAGAAAATTAAGCAATGAATAATGATCTGAAGGAAGAATCTGGAGTGAACCATGAAAACTTGATAACAAAGTGCTAATATACATCCAAAAAGACTCTCTCTGCAGAGACTTCCAATTAGATAAAAAAGGTAGATTTAATTAAACCCTCTAAAGACAGAGCAATCACATATAATTGGTTTAAAACCAGAAACATTCATAAAACTCAGAGTACTATGAGATTTTCAATCCTTATACATTCTAAAATGCAGCAATCTCTAAAAGAACAGCAAAAAAAAGCATTTGGAAAACACACGTTCAAGGTTTTTGGAAACATGCGCGAACAAGTGGGCCAAGGCTAATGCTGCCCTGTTTTGTTCATCTCTTACCCTTGCCTTGACACAGCCTACTTGTGGACCATCGGTCTTGGTAGAAGACAAGCACTCTCAGAGCATTCTTCCCCTTCCATCGATGTTGGCAGGATGAAATACTGTGCAAAGTCTTAGTTTCCTCCTCTTCAGTTGCTGACCCTCAGAGGCAGAGAAGAACAAGTTAGGTTATTTCCTCCCTAGAGCAAACTGGAACAAGGGTTTGACTTGTGAATCCAAAAGACAGTTACTTCCCTGATATGGATCTGCATCTGCAGATTTACATAGCCCTCATCGTGTTTTCTGATTACTGACAGACATCTAGATTATTATGAATATCTGTACCCAGAAAGGAAGGAATACAATAATCACAGTGATTTTAAGTAGGTTAATTTGCTGAAGAATGCATCAAAACTGCNAAAGTAATTTTAAAACATTATATTATATTACAACAGGAAAGTCATGGGGGAGAGGATTGGAAGCAATATATACGTACATAGCTGCAGACAATCCAATCCAAACAAGTTTGTAACAATAACCCACTACTCAAATCACTTTCAGACTTTAAGAGAAAACCCAATTCAGATATTTTTCTCAGACTCAGCAATTTAAAACTTTCATAAGGCAGAAAGCATTTTCATGAACAGACTGTCAAGTATATTAGAAAACATGGGTTTAACAGTGAGAGAGTGCCCACGTCTGCTCATGTCCATCAGTTCAGAGCCAGCTGCAGAAATGTAGCCCCTCGTAAATAAAAAACTTAACATTTTCTGTGTCTCTTGCTTATTTAGACTTTTAAGAAATGACTTACTGGCAGATGTTCAAAGGTGGAAGCCAAATTCAAAACAAACACCTGAATAAACCCCTGATTGGCAATAACAATCCCAACAGAAATCAAAGAGAGTTTTGCCATTGGTTTCAGACTTTCAAAACCTCCATTTCTACAATGACTTAAGGCAATGGACCTGTTCACCAGCATAGAAAACTTTACAATTCTGAAGGGCCCATAAAAGATGCCGTGGTCTGCACAAAGACATTCTCTGTAGGATTTGTTAATACCGATACATGTAGCATATTTGTATGGGCCAGCATAGTGAATGAATAGCCAGGCATGAAGCTGAAGTTAGCTTGCCCTCCTAAAAAGCATTTTAGTTACTGCAGTTCTTAAGAGCCTAGACACATCGAACTTTTCTTTGTCCTATGAGGGATTTTATCAAAACAATTCACCATTATTCACCATTTCTCCACTGATAATATGCTTTCATGTTTCACTAACAAATTAACTATTCCTCCTTTCATGACACCCACTTGCTCCACTTCATTGCAAAGCAGTTCGTTCAGATTTAGTCAACAACATGGTACTTTTCTGCATTAGCTGCTGATTGTATACCCATCATAAAATTCTGGTTCTTATTACTTATTCATTTAATATCAGTGTAACAGTTTCCATTTGATGCTGCTCTTATACCTTGATCTTTAAATATATCCTTAGTTGTTTGCATTTGGTGTGAAAGATTACACTACTTGCCACTTGTAGTTAACACACCTCTAAATTTTATGGATTGACTACTCATTCATGCACTGAATAAAAAAAAAATGTTAACAAGCATTAACAAAATCTGGTCTACCCCTTCATTAGCTGCATAAGCAATCTCTCTCCTACTCTCCTTCCTAAACGGCTTATGTGATGGATTTGATTAATTACTCAGCCTGACTTTCCAACTCTATATTATATTAATCTGGATTACATATAAGGAATAAAACACTTCTAAGTATCTCTGTACATAGACTCACAAAATGAAACACAGACCAAACAAACAATTTGCTTCAGAAAGCTGAAATATTCTGTCCAGGTCTGCTCTTAGTGATGGCAGATAGAGTTTCATTACTGATGTCATAAAAGGGATAACTACGAAGTTCCTGATTCAATGGCATACCATCCACAATCCCTTCCACATTCTCTCAAAAGATTGGTTTGGCTTTGTTCTTGCTAACTCAACAGTTTAATTGCATATGCATGGTATATTTGTCCTACAGAAGTACAAAGCTCAGACATATATGATTATAAACAACAAGCAAGCAGAGTTTACCTGAAATATTTTTATTAGAAGAGAAAGATCATTCTTTTATTAGAGTTCTTCTAGATTTTTTCTTGTTCTTCTTTAATCAGTGTTGGTAAACTGTTCCTAAAATAATCGAGTTATTGTAAGCTGCAGTTGACGCTGTTTTACCAGTCAGCTTATTGCTGTGTAATTTTAAATTGTTCATAGGTTCAATACTGGTATTCAGCTTCTGGTATTCCTTGCTTAAAAATAGCAAAACAGTAAGGAGCTTTATAAATGGACTTCTGTAAAGTAGAAGCATCACTAAGAGGAAAACAGGCCCTTTCAGCAACCTTATCAAGCACTTTTATCAAGAAAGACTCTTTGTAAGACTTATAATAATCAACCTAAAACTTTATTTACTGTGCTTGAGAAATGGTGAACACTTACTCGTAAAAGTACTTATGATGTTGGAACAATGCAGATCCTAAATGATTATCTATGGGGGAAAAAAGAAGGACAGTTCACGATGCAATTACTTTCTGTATAAGCCTGCATGAAACACAGTCAGCAGAACCCATGATCTCCAGAGTCTGTTAAACATTAAAGTGTGTTTTGTGTGTGCCAGCAATTATAATCTATTATAATATATGAATCCATGGCCCAATTCAATAACTATTTATGCTAGCACAAGCCCGCCACAAAGCAACATAAAAATTACTTACGGCATTTACTACCAAGAAAAAAATCCTACCGATTAATGTAATGCTATTAATTTTTCTATTTTATGTTATTTAGAACTCTGTACTCCATTGTTTGTTTTGCTGACAATGGCAGTTTAAGATTTAGAGTATCTGGTTTAATCTCTTTTCTGTCAATGGTATCTTAAGATTTAAAGGACCTATATTTTTGTCTAAATCTTGTTGTATGCATTCTCCCTCTTCCCTTTACTTAACATGCTTCTGTGGTGCAGCTCCGTTCTCCCACCAGGAGCCTGCTGCTGTGTGGGCACTCCAGGGGCTGCGGCTTCCTTCAGGACACGTCCACCTGCTGTGGCCGCAGTCCTTCACCGGCTGCAGCGTGGATATCTGCTCCACCATGTCACCACGGTCTTCACCACAGGCTGCATAGGAACCTCTGCTCCAGTGCCTGGAGCGCCTGCTCCCCCTCCTTCTTCTCTGGCCTTGGTGTCTACAGGGCTGTTGCTGTCATATTTTGCTTCACTCTTCTCTGTCAAGTAGTGTTCTGCCCTTTCCTACACAGGCTTTCTCAGAGGTGCCACCATCTTGGCTGCTGGGCTCGGCTGTGCCCCGCGGTGGGTCTGTCGGAGCCAGCTGGGACCGGCTGTGTCCAGCACCCGGCAGATCCAGCTACTCCTTACAGGGGCCGCCCCTGCAGCCCTCCGCTGCCCACACCTTAAAGTCCTTAACAGGACTGTCATGGTTTAACCTGGGCTGGCAACTGAGCACTGTGCAGCTGCTCGCTCACTCTCCCCTGGTGGGAAGTGAGAGAACTCCTGGGTTGAGATAAAGACAGTTTAATAGGNCCTCACCTCTGTGAAACACATATTTAAGAATTTTTTTAAAAAATATACAATATAATAATAACAATAAAATATATTCATCACACATACTTCATAATCTAGACTTACATCAACAACAAAAAAATTCCACATTAACAACATCAAAGTAACATCATCTCAACACTGACAAAAGTGGACAATTTACACACACAGGGAAACTTCACCTCTCCTTCCTTCACCACTTTACAACAAAAAATGCTCCCCGACAATTATTCCACTTCCAGCAATGTCCAGTCTAAGTTTTGCCCTTTACTTCTCCCAGTTGCGGTCTTTATCTTGAATACCTCAAGCCTCATGCCAGGTGCCAAAAAGGACCATGGTGAATTGTGCCCAGCCAGCAGCCAAACGCCCACCCTGCCTTTTACACAATCCTCTCTCCTTGGGGCGTGGAGATAAATAGAAGGAAAGTGAAAAGACTCATGGATCAAGATGAAAATGGTTTAATAAGAAATGTAAGAAGAGCAGCGCATACAAGCAAAACAAAAGAGGAATTAATTCACTACTTCCCATGGGCAGGCAGGTGTCCAGCCACTCCCTGGAAAGACGGGCCTCAGCACACATAGTGGTTACTTAGCAAGGCAAATGCTATAACCATGAATGTCCCTCCTTCCCTCTCCTTTCCTTAAGCTTTTATTGCCAGGCGTGACATCCTAGAATCAGAGAATCATTTAGGTTGGAAAAGACCTTTAAGGTCATCAAGTCCAACCAACACTGCCAAGTCCACCACTACACCATGTCCCTAACCACCATGTCTTTTAAACACCTCCAGGGATGGTGACTAAGCTACTTTGGTGGGCAGCCTGTTTCAGGTGTCACAAGGTTTCCTTTTGGCCAGTTAAGGTCAGCTGTCCCCACTGCGTCCCCTCCTAAATTCTTATCCACCCCCAATCTACTGGCCTTTGGGGCGGGGAGGGGGGAGAGAGAGAGAACGCCATGTTGCTGTACAGGCACTGCTCAGGAGTAGCCAAAAGACTGTTGTGTTACCAACACTGTTTTAGCCAAAATGCAAAGCGCAGCTCCAGATAGGCCACTATGGAGACAAGTTAACTTCGTAACTTCATCCCAGCCAGAACCAGTTCTACAGGCTATAACAGCCTTCTCAGGTATTTTTCATTCATTTATTTACCCAGAGAAAGCATCTTTTTTTCAAGGCTTTGTATTTCCCCTTAAGTTGTGATACAGAAAACCTGTGCTTGAGAATGGAGCTCTGAAAACATACAGCTGAAATATAACTAGAGTTTACAACAGCACAATTTACAGCAAAGTTCCCCTGGCTGTGGGAGTTCAGATGACTAGTCGACAGGGGCATAAAGAGCCTGAGAAGCCTTTTCTGGGACATAATGCTGCAGATGGACAAACCCTCAAATAGGTATCGATTCAAACATGACTCTGTTCACTGAAAAACCACTGTCCTGTATAGCTCCTATGAGGTTCAAAACTAAAGTGACATTACATGTTAAATTCACGTTACAATCTTAACTCATTTATTTCAATCCAAAAGTTTAAAACATCCACAGATCACAGCCATAGAAAAAGGAACTGCTAAGGGGAGTTAAAACCTTAGATGTGCAAAGTACATGTTCTGCTATCAGAATCCATTCCCTCAGAAGTACGTATCAGTGGAACATACCTTAAATTTTATTTATATAAATTACAGCTAATAACCAATCATGATAAGATGTCGTGACATACCTTCATCCCTCTTTGAGCTAGGATTAAAGCCTCCATACAGGAAGCAAAATATTTGTCTAACCAAATATAAAGTTTTTCCTCCCTAGGTATGAAAGTTCTTTCAAATTTTGCTGAAACATTTGCAGTTCCTGTCTTGATTGCTCACAGTTACTTGCCAAGCCCACTGAAAGGAAAGGAGAATTTAGGAATCAGCGAAGTAAATTCTAATATCTTGTTCAAATTCTTTCAAGAAAGATAAAAGTCATTTATTTGTAGTGTCTCTTGTTTCCCAGAGTGTAAGTTACACAGCACTGAAGGAAGAGATAATTTAATAATTCTCTGCTAATCATTCTGGTTAATACGATAAAACTCTTAATTGCCTTTCATTTACATGTTTATTTCTCGTTTCTCTCTGGAAAATGTATATTCTGTTCTGGTTTTGATGCAGCGGGTTTGTAGACTGACCTACTTTCAATTTTCATTACTGCTGACATGTATTTTATTTTCTTTGGTTAGGGCAAACAATAATGAAACAGGTAATCAGCATGGATGTAGGTCACTGAAAGCATCCCAGTTTCATTAGCGTTCTCTGTTAAAATATAGTTTGGAAAAAATTTAAGTATTTCAAAAACAGAGAGATGCTCCTGACCCTAGCGCCAAAATGAAAATTAAAATTTCTGCTTCTCACAACATGTGATCCACTTTATGATTCATGATCACAAAATTCAGAGATACATTCAGATTCGTTAACATCGAGTTGTAGTGATGGAGAGCAAAATACAATCAAAGAAAATCAGCGTCAGTGCCTTAAGTACCTTCTTCCAGTGAAAAAATAGTCTGAAATATGACTTCAATCTCATCACACTTTTATCCCAATATTGGAAAGCAATACCCTTTTATGGACAAGCTCTGGAGAAAGAGGGTAACAGCTTGAAATGGTCATGGTGACTGACTAGACAAGCTGTGCTTAGAAGCAAGACAGACAGCAAGAGACAGAAGCGGAAAAGGTGGGACAGGCACTGTTAGCATCATATGCCTCCAGCATACACATACAGGTTGTGCCTTTCTGATTTAACCATGCGTTCAACACACCACGTAGCAAGCCCACACAAGTACAAATATGAGTTTGTTTTCCTTCGTGCTGTATTTCGGCTTGTTTGACTAGTTGTAGTAGTAGTGCTTTTCAGCCCACAGTGGTCTACACAATGTTGATAGGAAAAAAGTAATGACTTTTATCCCTACAGCCATGCCATTCCAAATTCTTATACAATCATGATTCAAAAAAAACTCATTTAAAAACCATGCTTATAAATTAGTTGTGTGGAATCAGCAGCTTGGAAAAAATATAGGCAGAGCCACAACATTCACCTGGCACAGAGATACCTGAGCTTACTTTACAAATGTCAGTAAGACAAAAAAGAAAATTCAGCTCAGCAGTACTCCAGGAATTGTGCCACAAAGTTGGTCCCGTCCATGTTTAAAAGATAGAACAGTGCTGATCCAGAATGTGCTCAACTTCTAGTTAAAATCCTTAAGCAATTGTATGTCATTTTAAAAGCTAATCACAACGTTTTAGCATTAGGAATATAAATGGTTAAAGGGTTGATCTGTAAAAGTCAAAAATGTTTCACATGTAAACCCCTAACCCAGCAGCAAGTCCTAATGATGTTTAGATGCAGCAGGTCTCTTTGCAAGAGCAGTTGCCCATTTTTAAGGCCCGAATCAAAATATATGCTCTGAGATGTGCATATTCACTGCCAATCTTCTTGTGCTATTTTATCTCATTAGAGATCAGTTTTCAATATAAACAGCAACAATATTCATATTTAGGATACATGTTATATTAATTTAGTAATAATTTCCACATTGTTGTGAAGCACCATTTGTAAGTGTATGTCAAACTCATTTACTTAAAATATTGATCATGCTCATTAATTCATCACTTCTTCCTCTGAAGTTAAATCATGGTTTATCACTTTAGTCTGTTGCGTGATATCAGTCAAGCAAGAAAAACCTCATGCATTTTAGAAAGGCAACATAAAAAGTCTTCTGAGAAAGCATGTTTCACCCAATTCATTTAGGCATCTAAACCCAGTTTTTAAGATACAAAATATTCTTTCAATTATCATCTGGTAAGCATTATAATTTATTTCAGTGAGGCAGTGAGGATGAGCTGTACAATTCATTAGTCAGTTCAAAGAATGTCCATACTAACATAACATTTTTTAAATAAAAGGAACATTAAAATAATGGATAACAATTTCGATTAATACCTATCTCCATTTTCAAACAAATTCTGCAAGACCAGATGATCTAAGTCATCATCACTAAATAAATTAGCACACAGGATGCTAGCATACTGAAAGAATAAAAGAGCTTTTGTCCCCAATTCTTGTCTCAGGTGTATTATAATAGGAAGGACATGTATGTGGTCTTAAGCACATAAGACTAATACAAATTTAGTCAGGGTAAATAATTCCTAATAATTGGATTTTTTTCACCTTTTGGCACTGCTTGTATATGGAAGCTTTTAAATGTACTGATGAGTGTTTCCAGGGGGAAAACAACAACAACAACAACAAAAAGTAGGGTAAAATCAATATGCTTGAATTTTTTTTTTCTGATGACAGTTCTTGAGCTACTACCAAAGCTGAAAAATCTGCTTGGCCACCTGAAACCTATAAAAGAGATAGACAATGCATGTCTTTTCTATTGCAGAGGAGAATTGCTACTGTCATTTCCACTTGATTCAAACATATCCACACATCCACTTGACTCAAAACCTAAAAATTTTAAAACTCTGCCTTGGAATAATATATCCATGGGTATCTATGAAGGGGATGTCTGACTGAAAGCTAACTCACCTTCTGAACAGTGAAAACATGTATTGCTTGCATACTGAAGAATTTTTCACAAAATAAGAAAGGTTAAGCTCTCAAAGAAAAAATGACAAGTTTTCAGTCCAGCTGAACAAGCTCCAATCCTTCTTAGAAGCTCAAATCTTTAATGTTCTCCCACTCATTTCTAGCAGTGCAAGAATGGTATCTCATATGAAAGTAGTGACTTTAAACTGCCTTGAAGGTTGCCTCGAGCCAAATCTCAAGCCAATTCTTAGCCAGTATAGTCCAGACATAAAACAATTTAGTTGCAGCAAACACATTATGGAACAGAAAGTCTGTCCTGAGTAGGTCCAGCATGAAAAGATCAGAATAAAAAGAATCTTTTTCATGGGGGCTTTGGGGCCTAGAGGGGTAAACACAACAAGATATCAGGAGTAAACATAAAATAACCTGAATAAAAGCAAAAATCTCTCAAAAAAAAGCTGAAGGTTCTATAGAAGCTAAAGACTTCTTTAAACAACACAACACAAGAAAATTTAAATCATATTTTTCTGTTTGTACAAGCAATAAATACCAGCTTAAGGAAAATTTACCAGACAGCTGTCTTTGATTCAAAGAGGTTCAGATGATGCCCCATTAGTCAAGCATATCATGTGAACTGTGAAACTCTCTCACAGAAACATGAAGAACATGTACTTTGCATAAGATAATGACAGCAACGTCCTACCAGTATTCTTTAAAGACCAGAGATGGATAGCTGTAGGGCACTGACAGCATGATTGAAAATTTGACCTACTCAACAGTTTCCAAAACATAAAGGTGTGCTGTGCTCACAAGTCCAAAGACTTGCTTGACCCCTTCAACGCAAAACAGCAGGCAGCATCAAACCATGACAGTAAATACAAATTGTGCAGAGGAACATAAAGATATGGATGCACTACAGCACTGTTAAATACACTGACATACCTGTAAGTGCTTAACAGTAAGCACAGAAAAAAGTTCTTCATGGACCTCTCCAAGAAGGGTAGCTCTCATAATTTTGGCTATAGCCAAAAGCTGCTATCTCCTTCCTGATACATATAAAAGCTGAGTTAGACTACACAGAGGAAATGGTATATTGCCTGTAACTCATCCATGTAAGATAATTACTACTTTCATAAAAGCTCTTAGGGAAGGGCAGTATCACTTGACTCCTATGTGCAAGGCATTCAATGCTATTCTCAAAAGAAGCATGGTGAACATAGTCTAGATCCAGAGAACATTCCTATTATTTTTCACTTACCGGGATCTAATTCAAGTTTAAAAAACATACTTGTCAACTTGGATTAAAAATACCCTGGCTTGGTGAAATTGAGGGTGCAATTGCCAGAGTAGTTAAAGATGAAAATTTGGAGTAACAGGGCCTCTTAAGTGATGCCTCCTCTGTTCTGAACAGGTCTTTAAAAATCACCAGGATGGTAGCAGAAAGTGTTACAGAAAATATATTCTAAAAGGGTTTTTCATTTAGGGATTAAAAGGCAAAAAGATAAGCCAAGTACAGTGTGAACTGAGCTTATACAGTGCCACTGAAGAATTTTTCAATGTATAGGGTGTCTGAGAAAAATGGAAGTAAAACCAAACTAAAGAAGTCACAAAGACAAAACTGATTCCCTGCCAAAAAAGTTGGCATATCTTCATTTGACTAGAAAAAGAATATTTCTTATAAATTACTCTTACACTTCTAGGATAGATTTTCTAGACAGAGCTAAAACAAAACAGCGGACTATGCACATCAAAACTATTTTTGTCATCAACCTATAAATGTAAACATATACTCATTATAATGACAAGGGTTTGTCACACGGATATTTTTACATTTCTTCTTATAACTTGGACAGAGCCTAGTCTCATTACAGCTTATTTTAAAATCATTGAAGTTCCATGCCTCAGCTCTCTTGATCTTGGATTTCACAAATCTCTGCTTCCCCAAGGATAACAGTGTATAAGTGCAGCAGAAAAATCTATGCTCTCATCTTTGTACAGTTAAAATGGGCTTGCCAAGAACGGTAGCACTATCTACAGATAAAACATTACTGACACTAAAAATCAGCTGTCCCAAGGTCCCATCTCTAATTAGTCCCAAAATTCTGTACCCTTTGCTATTTTAAGGGTGAAGGGTGAAAAAAAGGAAGAGTAGATATTTTTCAGACAGATAATTTTCCCAGTTGATTACTGTATGGCCATAAAGCTCTTGTACCTGTCCTGTGCAGGGAGATGAGATGCAGAGTTGTCACACAATAGACTGTTGAGGAAAGTGAGACAGGAAAGGGCTTTTCAATTAATAATAACATATTAAATGCATCTATGCTGAAGACTAATCTTTTTCACACACTCACATTGTTGGGTTGAAGACCCAGGCTGCCTTCGCAGAGATTTTTTTCTGTTTCCCTGCCAAGCACATTACCTGTAGAAAGCACCCATTTCTCAGTCTCATTAACACTAATCTGCCATTCACAAGTTGTCAAATGAGTATCACTTAAAAATATCTACTATAAAGTTTTAACTTCAAGTTTAGCAGATAGCTGAGAATTAGCAATAATGTACATTCTTGTGACTGTCCAAATGATGTTTAGAATTATCACTTACTGCTAAGAAAGGCCAGTTTCACTATCCAAACAACCTGCTCCTACATATGTAAAGTGGTTTTTATCTCAGCTTGTAGTTCATGCCTTCTCCAACCAGGAGAAAGAAGGCAGATAGAAGAGGCAGACTGACCTAGAGACAAAAATAAATAAATAAATANACACGAAAGGACTAGTTACCAGAAAAAAGTATGAAGTTTTCTTCTACCAGAAAATCTGATTTTATATTTCAGAGATGCACTCTTTTAGATGACTTAAGAACAGTGACATACAGCTCTTTCTGCTCTCAATATCCAGACTAGATCAGTGTAGAGCCTAGTAGACACAGCTGAACTGAAAAAGACCTGTGATTTTCAAGACAAAAATTCTCCCAAGAGACACAAAGGGTTTTTCTAGGAATTCCATCTGCTGCTTGCAATCTTCGTTACAGCAGAAACTGCCTCCCAAAGTATACCATTTGCAAGCTGTTGTCTCTAGTTTATAGTCAGCCATAGAGCGAAAACACTGGCTAAGGTTTTTTCTGTTACCTTTTCTATTCCATTGTTTTTTTTCCATCAGAAACAGAAAGAATCAAAAAGATGTAATAATAGCATTTAACAAATTGAACTGTAAAAAAAAAAAAAAAAAAAAAAAAAATGA